>PVIU01008796.1:45056-80758 GCA_004026605.1 Ondatra zibethicus
GGTGGTGGTGGTGGTGGTGGTGGTGGATCATTGCTATTATGTCTGAATTTCTTGGTTGGATTAAAACACCTTATTCTAAATCTCTTGGGTTTAGGGACCTTTCTTTACCCACTTTTTTTTTTTCAAATTCCAGCCTACTCAAGGCACCTTTGTCATGGTTACATTTTATCATTCCTAATTCTACTAACATTTGAAACTGAACGAGCTTGTTCAAAGAATGGAACATTATGTCCTTATGACAGTTGATGCATGTTTCTGTGTGCAGTCCTGGGAAGGACAGGGCCATTAGCAGAGTGAACACTGGTGGCACTGGGGACCCTCAGACTCTATTTGTGGCAGCATGAAGGTGGCATTAGCTGCTCTGTCTTGCGTATGATCTAGTAGATAAGACTTTAAGTTCAAGTATGGCAGAAAGAGCGTGCATTGTGTGTGGGGGTGTCTGGGAGGAGGGTCGTAAGTATTGCAGGTAATGTTTGTATAAATACTTCATTTCCAATATTGCTTTTATTAAATTTCTCTAATTTAAAAAATTAATAAAAGTAGCAAATCACTTACATTGTATGTATATGGGACATCTTAGGCACTGGAGTATAAATACACTAAAAACCGATGAAGAGAAAACAATCATTAATGAAGGTGTTATTTTCTTAAAACTAATACTTTGGCAAGAGAAGATTTAAATGATCATTGATCGATCTGTTTTATAGTGAAAATGTTAATGTACAAAGCACTTGGCTTGATATTTTGGGGGTAATTAGCCACAAAGCAATCAAGAGATTTCCAAATTCAAGGAATTTTAATTTCCCAAAACAAATACAAAGGCAGCAACTTGAGAACCATTATCAGCTCGTACCAATGAACACATAATTATAAAAAAAACAAAAACAAAACAAAAGAAAACCCTTTCCAATACTCTTAATACCCTAGGAAATTTTGATATGGTTTTAGTATATACAAGGACATATAGTAAAATACATATAGCACTATAGCTCTTCCAAACACATAAGGCAATGCACTGCTCAGTCTCTCCATTTATGAGCAGCTGAGTCTTCAGATTGGATGAGGTGAGGAAGGCTCTGCAGCTCACAGGTTCTGCTGGCAGGAGTTTCAGGCCGTCAGCGAGAGAACAAGTTCTGCATGACTGGCTTTGGCTTTCTAGACAGAATGATAAGTTGGTCTTTGCACCCTTTGACAGATGTGCTGAGAAAGTGTACAGTTTTATTGGCTTTGAAACACGAGGTGAAAATAAGAACTCACAAGAACATGGCTACCTTCCATTAGCTAGTCCACGTCTGTGTGAGTCATGGTATGGCCTCCGGGCTTTGTAGACCACATTTAGCTTTTTTGTGTCTCCCTAATCTATCTACAAAATCCAATTGTGTGGCACTTTCTGAATTTCACGTAAAATAAACCAAAATGAGACACATAAATTGGGTTACTATATTCAGACACACACTTGTGGTGACATGTCACTTGCCTCTCTCCCTCTCGTCTATTTTGCTCCAAAGTAAGAGATGATTATCATCAGGTGTGTGGAATGAAGTGATTGGCCAAGGGTCTGGTGTTCAAGGCTCCTAAATCACGACCTGATTACATCAACTCCACTGCTCTCTCGGATTAAAGCAACCCAGGTGCTCTCGTCCTGATGATGGAGTTCTAAATCTCACAGTCAGCCCTGCACCTTTCCAGTAAGCCCTTTCCTTCTGCCGGACAAGGGAGCAAGAGAGTTACTGATAGCCACAGTGGTTCATTCATTTTCCAAAGCCAGAAGAATGAGATTGTGTGTGCCAGAGAGTGTTTTCTAATTACGGTTGCCTCAGTATCTCTAGGGAAACTAGTTTAGTGCCGAAAAAAACTAAAGTATCATTTTGACAAAATTGTGTTGTTGGTTTTGTTTGTTTTGTATTTGCAGGCTGGAAGTTGTTTGACTTTTATTCAATCTAACCCTCAAAATTCCAAATAGAATGTTAAGGAATTACCTTCAGATTTTAAGTCAGAATATCATATGCTAGGGAGAACTGCCACACATGTGTATGCCCTCCCTGGGGGTTCTGCATTGAGTGCTCATGGCATCTATAAAATTATAGTAGATATTGTGGACTTAATAATCTAAAGCATTCTGTGTATCTGCTGAGATGTAATCTTTTCTCTCATTTCACTGTCCTAATGATATTACACAGACAAGGTTTCCCTAGCTGTCCTGGAACTGGCTTTTGTAAACCAGGCTGGCCTCGAACTCACAGAGATCTGCCTGCCTCTGCCATCTGAATGCTGGTATTAAAGGTATATGCCACTATACCTGGCTCCCAAAACAAAAATTCTCAGTCAATTTTATTTCCTTTTATAGGGTCTGTAGTTTTTCTGTCCCTGTTAGAGAAAGTTAGGCTGAATCTGTTTTCTTTAATGTGGTTTATAGTTTAGGTCAGATGTAGAATAACAGCAGACTTTTCCACAAAGTTCACATATTCTTTTGCATCCGTAAAGGCACATCCTCCTTCACTGTCAGCATCCTTCAGAGAACTGAGGCATCTGCTAGGACTGATGGGGCTACAGTAACATACCATCTCACCTGAAGTTCAGTTTGTTTACATGAGAGTTCATTCTTACTGTTGCTGTTTTCTCTAAACTTTGGTAAATATGTTATGTCAAGTGCCCGTTATTATGGTATTATTCAGAATCCTACCACCTCCCTAAAAAATAACAGAAATTCCTGTGCCACCACCCTTTCATCTTCCTTCTTGCCAACCTCTCACAATGCCTAATCCTCTTGCTGTCTGTGGAATAAATGTTGTTCAATGGGAATCAGGCAGCGTGTAGCCTTTCCAGAGTGGTTTCCATGACTTAGCACAGGCATTTTGGTTTTACATCTCACAATGATTGATTTCTTCAAGTGTGGACTGCAATTCCATCCATGTAGATGTACCACAAGTTATCCTCCTCTCTACCAATGGGCATCTTGGTTGCTTACAAGTTTTTCTAATTATGCATGAAGCTGATATAAGCGGCCAGCTGTGCAGGTTCTTGTGGTGGATGTAAGTTTTCAACTTCTTTGAGCATGTCCAAGGCGTATGATTGTGAGATCAACTAGTAAAGATATGTTTAGTTCTATAAGAAATGTGAAGCATCGTCCTAAGTAGCTGTACCCTTTTCTATTTAACCAGCGACAAGCGAGAGCCCCATCACTGCACCTTCTCATTGGTGCCTGATATTTAAAGTGCGAAACATCCCACACCAGTTTGGAATTATTATTAAAAGGGTTATTTATTTGAGGGGAAAAAACTTACAGAATGCCGTCCTAGACAACAGCCCTATACATGACCAGGAAGGGAGTCTAGTCGCCAAACCAGAGTCCAAAGCAAGAGAGCAAGAGGAGGGCTTCTGCTGCTTTTTAAAGAGAAAGAGGCCACGCCCCAGTGGGCTGGTATCTCAAAGGCTATTGGCTAAAGGAGCGGAAGGAGCTCCCTGCAGCAGCAGGTATTGTCGGTTGTTTGGAAGGAACTGATTTGGTATCTTGTTGTCCTGAATTTCTGTGATGCTGAGCATCTTTGCACGTGTGTGTTTGTTGTCTCTAGATTCTTCCTTGCTGATTTATCTGTTCAGGGGTTTTACATCTATCTTAAACATCAAGTTGCACATTTGTGACTCTTGACTTTTTCAAGCTCTTCTGCATATTTTATATAATAGCCTGTGATTGTGTTTTGCATGTCTTCATCCTGTGCGTGGATTATCTTTTCACAGCATATACCATATTTTTAGTGAAGTTCAGATTATCAGTTTTGTTTTCATGAGCTGTTCCTCACATGTTGTATATAAATGTCATCATCATGAAGTCATCTAGATTTTCTTATGCCATCTTTGCTTCATAGCTTTGCACTTTTCCTTTGCATTTTGCATTTATATATATGATCTATTTCAAGTTAATGTTTATCAAAGGTATAAAGTCTATATCTAGCTTTAGATTCCTTTTTGGGAGGTGTTGTCTGTGTGTATCATGGGCTTCTATTTTGTGTCCATATGTATGTTCAGACATGAATAATTGCACATGTACACATGAGCCAGGGAAATAGATGGGTGTCCTGATTTATCACTCACCACCTTATTTCCTTGAGAACAGGGTGTCTCGTGGAACAACAAGCCAATTAGCCACAGAGATCCTTCTGTCTTCCTCCTCCACAAGGCTGGGGTTACAGACTTACATGTGAACACACTCAACTTTTTACATGGATTCTGGAGCTTCCAACTCAGGGTTTTGTCTAACTTGTTTCTCAAATTCTCTGGTAAAATTATTTCTGTTTTTCTAAGAAAAGAAATCTTTATCAAATAACCTTTTCCACTATTGCTTTAACTGCACATGATTTTGAAGGTTTCCCAGATTTCATTGGTTAGTATATCATAAACCTTCCAGTTTTCTACTATGAGACAGAATGATTGACAGCCCTAATTGTGAAATTAAACAGTAACAATAATGTTTAATAAGCAAAAGTGGTTGACCAGATCTTTTTGTTTGTTTTTGCTTTGTTTTGAGACAGGGTTTCTCTGTGAATAGCTCTGGCTGTCCTGGAACTCACTCTGTAGACCAGACTACAGAGATCCTCCAGTCTCTGCCTCTCAAGTGCTGGGATTAAAGGCATGTGCCACCACTGCCCAACTGAGGTTTCTTTTTTCCCCTAAATATTTCTAGGATGCTATAAGATATTCAAGTCTTTATTGACAAAGTTCTTGTGTGTTATCATTCAGAAATTTTTATGGGTATAGGATTAAAACAAGGCTATTATCTACAATATGTAACAAGCTTGTCTAGTATAGATGATTCTCTATTAACCTATATTTCTTAATTATACATTACATTTTTAAATGAGCTGCACAAACACAGTATCTTAATCAAGAACAGAAATATACATATAACAAAATTGATCTTTAGTTTATATCAGTAAACCAAGATCTATACTAATGCAAATCTCTAGCATATCCCTCTTTAAATGTAAACAATCATTTAGGGAATTTGGGCATAGTTCTCTCCAAACTGCTTCCTGCTTTTTGTTGTTGAAGTAATTTTTTAGGGGTGTTCAAGGCAACCTTTCAGGGGGTCTTAGTTCATCAAACCACATTAGTCTGGACGAAATCCACAGGTTCTCATTTTCTTTGGAAACAAAAGAAGAACCTCTTTTCCAAAGCAACATATCCTTAGACTCAAATTTTGAAATCCAGATACCTTTAAAATATATATGTTGGTTTAGCTTAGCAGCCTGTACAATGGAATGTCTCTCTGTACTTCGCTCCTTCACAGTCAAAAAATTTGAAGAAAACACAATAATATACATAATCCAGACTCTCTGTTCATATTCCACCTTTACGTGGTTTTTTATTTTTACTCTATTACTTTTTAATATTTATTTTATTATCTTTACTCCTTTAATCTATGACTGTCTGTACTCTGTCTCTTTAAAGACTTTGTTTTATTTTTTAACAACATATTTTTATATCTCTCTATATTATTTTTCTTTTCTCGCCCAAGCCTACATACATTTATCCAACACTGTGACCCATTTAGAGGTCTTTTATGTCTGAATATGTCTTTATTGCATATCTGTAATTATCTTTTGACCAGGAACACATTTTTTTAATGCTAAGTGGCATGGCTAAAACCAACTCCACAGTCCTGCCTGTTGCTCCACGCAGTCCAACCAACATGGCAGAGATATGTTTGCTGCTTCTGAGAGCCATGCACATTGCCCCATTTTCAGGCACACCGAGGGTCTGTGTTGCCATTAATCAAGTTGTAGCTCTCTGCTCACAAATACCCCATTTAAATGCTCCATAGCCGGACCTTGTCATAGTACATACTGGAAGCATGGCCCAGGAAGCCACCATTTCAAAACGGTGCCGCTTTTTTTCTGCTACCACTGAATCGGGAAAACCACTCTTAAAGGAGCTGCAGCGTGCCGCCAGCAAGCAAAGCCCATTAGGGAAAAAATGCAGCTAAGCTTTGTTTTTTAATATCTAGAATTTCTTTCCAAGCCCTCTCAGGTTTTATGTGGATTTAGTTGACCATGTTGGAGCGCCAATTTGTTGTATGGGGCCTGCTTGGCTGCTTGTTCATTTCTCGGTCACCCAGACTCCCAAAATAACAACACAGAAATTGTATTAATTAAATTACTGCTTGTCCCATTAGCTCTAGCTTCTTATTGGCTAACTCTTACATCTTAATTTAGCCCATTTCTAGTAATCTGTGTATCACCATGAGGCTGTGGCTTACCAGGTAAAATTCCAGTGTCTGTCTCTGGTGGAGCAACATGGCTTCTCTCTGACTCTATCTACTTTCTCCCAGCATTCAGTTTAGTTTTCCCCACCTAGCTCTACTCTACCCTATCACAGGTCCAAAACAGCTTCTTTATTAACCAATGATAGTCACAGCATACAGAGGGGAATCCCATATTAATTATCCCTCCGGTTGTTCAAGCCCAGAACAAATAGGCCACCCTTTTTTCCTTTCTGACTCAGAGCCTGTCTTCCCACCATTATTAAGAATGACTTATTGTATTAAATGCAAAGTAGTTCTTGACACTTCCCTCCTTAAAGCGCCAGAGAGTGTTCTGTGGGCCTCTGTCTAATGTAGAACTTCTTACACTGCAGTGGCTTTTCTTCCTGTCCCTGGCCCAGTGCCAGGCTCTTGGTCTTCCTTGTGTGTTCCTGTTGTGTGTGCGGCTTAGTCTTTTGTGTGGCTGAATGGTTTGTCTTGTTTACCTTCTGCTGGAATTCTCTCTCCTCTTGGAAAGCCTTCCCAGATGTCCCACTGTCAGGTCCTGTCATCGGCTCCTTGTGGACCACTTCCAGAAACATAGGATGTGCTTCCCTATATGTTACGTGCCCCCTGACCAGGTGTGTGACACCTAAGGGCAGGGAGCTCTGCCCTCTGCACATGACTCTGTCTTCATTGCTGGGACAGTGCCTGGCATCCCTGACAAATGGTGAACACTTGTCCAATGAATGAATCTGTTTGAGCATGAGCCAAACACACATTGTTCATGGCTCACGGAAGCATCCTATTTCATTTCTACAGGGGTCTTCCTAAAACGTGTGTCAAACACCAAAATGGGCTAGCAGTGCTGTAAAATAGGACACGTTGCAACGGTTGGTGAGAGCATGCATGGATTAAGGATCTAACATGTCAGAGGCACTAAACATACTTTATAGAGTGAATAAGTGAGCCCTTAAAGCCATAGACATTCCAAAAGCCATTTCAGTTAATGGATTTAAACTCTTAACTTGTAAATACAGCTACCATCAAGAAGGATGGTTTAGTGTTTCTCACCATCTCCAGTTGCACACCCACTGTGTAATAAATATTGATTTGCAATACATGTGAGGAACAATTAAGCGGATGAACAAGGAAGCAGCCAAATAGATGAGGCAGCTAAAGTTAAATAGCAAAATGAGAGGAGAAGCAGGAACCCCGGTCGCTTTAGATAGAGAACTTCTGACAAGGTTGAAAATGTAGGTGTCACGGTAGAGATCTGATAGCAAACAAAGCAAGTGTTGCTGTTAACAGGACTAGGTTAGGGGTTTGAGAACTGGTTACAAGAGAAAAAGACCAAAAAGATGGGGAAACACCTAGAAGAAACTAAAAAATATAATTAGGCTAGTCTTTACAATCCCTAAAACCCATCAGACTGCAGGAAAATATTTTAAGTTATCATGAAATGTTTCTGTAGCCAAATAAATCAATTACAAAATATTTTTTGAAATTTAATACTTTATTAAAACAGCCGCCCCTAAATAAATAAATAAATAAATAAATAAATTGTACTATTTCAAGGTAGATTTTTTTTTTCCTGCACTCTAAGTGATTTAGAAAGACAAGTTGTGGAGAGGAAGGGAGGGGGAGGAAAGAGGAAGATGAGACCCAGGAAGGGGGTGAAGAAGTGGGGTCAGAGAACGTATGGGGATTTCTAGGAATTAGAAGACATTAGACAATACAATTTTTATAACTACTGTATGTGGCTTAAATGCCCCTTGTGAAGTTTCACAAGTACCTTAAAAGACTCCATAGCCAACAGTATGTTTTTCATCACTTGAAAGCATCTTGTATGAATGTACTACCATCTTGTAGCTGCAAGAGATGTTCTATTCTAAATTTTCTCCTAATACATTTTATACCTTCAATGGAGAAAAAAAAATCTGTGAATTTCCACACATAGAATCTTTTTAAATCTCTTACTATGTTAAGATAGTACATTAAGCAAGACAAATTTGAAAATTATTTTTAAACATTCGTTTTCACTCTCTTGTGCTTATTCCACATCTAGGCAGTGAACGAAAATATTAGTTAATTCTGCAGAGTGGGGGATGCAAAGGAAAAGTGATGCTTAAAAACTGAAAGAATAGCCTCAAAGTTATGTGAAACCTTTGAAGCCTAAAATATTCAGAACCTCCGAATGGTTGCCTGACATTTCATTTTGCAAGAAGTCTAAACAGCCATAATAAATCCACAAATGCAGACATACCACAGTTAAATTTCATTTCACGCTCAGTAAGCAAACAGTCTTAGACGCTAAGTACTGTCCCGCACTGTCTTTTTAACTAAAATCTTGTTGGCAGTGGAGGGTTGACCTTGAAATACCTCACAGATGGATGAATTAGCTTAGTTCATCCACTTCAATTTACAGACCAGAAAATTTGCTTCACATTACTGTTCAGGTACCGACTCTGCATTATTTAATAAACAACCCCAACAATCAGTGATTGGATGGGATCAGATTAGCTATTCATTTAGGAATGACTCAGAAAAGCCTTTTGAAAATAAGTGTTCTTTTCTTTTTTGTTTGCTTGTTCATCTTTCCCACCATGTATTGGCTTGTCATAGTGCTGAACGGGGTATAGTATGAATAGGGTTTGCCAGCATGTTAGAGACAGTAGCCCACGGTGCAAAGAGTACTGAAGTTAGGTTAAAAAAAAGTTTACAAATCAGAAATTTGTTCTGTGTTCAGATCAGCTCTCACATCTCCATATGATAAATATGTTTGTAAGACAAAATTTGTTCATAATTATTTCAGTTCATGAGTCTAACATGGTTGTAGAGGCACAATGACATACTTTTTGCAGCTTTGATACACAAAAACCAAACAAACATTTATTCTGGTGTTCATTTTGTTACCATTTTATTTACTATTTGATGCATGGAGTGGTTTTTGATCACATCTTAAGTTAAAAATCATACTATAAGTGATTGCAAAGATATAACTCCATCTTCTATTGTAGTCAGACCCTTAAATGCACTTATTCAATATTGCTAAAAATATTTAAATAGAATATTATTAAGGTGTTTTATGTTAAAATTATGTATGCATGAGACACATAATCTATGAATTTCATTTAGCAAAGAGCATGAGATAAATCACTTCCACTATGAAGCTTGTTACAGTGGTGAGAATGCCATGTGACCACTCCTGAAGCTGGAATGTTTCCTCCTCCCGCTCGGCCATCTCCTGTGTGGCACAGTGTCTTTCCTGGGGTCTTGGGGGGACTGGAATACTTCCTCCGTCCCACTCTGCCATCTCTAGTGTGGCACAGTGTCTTTCCTGGGGCCCCGGGACTGGAGTACTTCCTCCGTCCCGCTCTGCCCACTCCAGGGTGGCACAGTGTCTTCCTGGGGTCTCCGGAAGACTGCTGTAGTTCTTGACCTTTCATGCAGACACCTCAGCATCTCAAAGGGCTAGATTTTTTAGCACGTTAAATATTTGTCAGATAGACTGTGTGTTCCATAATTCCTCTCAGAAGTTACTATAACCATCAATGTAAATAAGCAATCTAGGAGATTTTGTAGGCTAAATACTTAATCTTAATAGTTGGCCTACTCTTTTAGTAAAAGCATATGAAGAACCTAATTCAAAAGAATATAGAAACCATACAAGTGCTTTATAGCCAATCGCCTACTTCCCAGGAAGAAAATAATGAGCGCTTCTGTGTGTGTGTGTGTGTGTGTGTGTGTGTGTGTGTGTGTGTGTGTGTGTGCCTGTATAAGTTAGTATGTATTAGCTATCCTTGGTTGAAGTACATTTTGTTGAATAATTCAAGCTATTTTGTTTTCTCATGAGAACACATTTTTTTGTGTGTTAGGAATTTAATACTATACTTTAGTGACCCTTTAGCTCCACTAAAGCCCACTTGTTACAATAGTCAGCTTTCTCTACAGGAGAGAAGGGTGCTGCCATTGCTTTACAAGTAGTTAGTGTTTGGGAAATAGCTACTCAAATAGATCTACCATGGTCCACGGGCACAAATGCCTGAGGGTCCAGAGGTGACTGAGTGAGAGGTTTGACTCCAGGAGAGGGGAATATAGCTAAGTAAGAAGCAGAGACTTATTGGTGGATGACAGTCTTTCTCAGCTCTTCTCTACAGTTACTATATGCAACTGGGTCCAGGGCTTCCCATACTTTAAGGGGAAAAAAATTAAATATCTGGTTAATTAGTGTAATCATCTGACTTTCATATGTTGACCCAGTTTTATAGAAAACAAATGCCAAACACTCAGATAAGCCAAATACAACATGACTGTGGGAGACAACTGTCCCAACAGCGCTGTTAGCAGCCTCTGCGCTGTCTACCTCTGGAGGCAGTCATCAGGGAGGACCACTGGCTAGAGTGACAGGAACTGTTTCGCCTTCTCGGTGCTGCAGGGTGGGGAGTTTCTGCGGAGATGTAACGCCTTGCTGAGAAGAGCACAGCCAGGTTTCACTCGCGTGACAGTTGTCCAGGACTACTTACCAGCAGCTGTACAGCAGGCAGCGCCTATGAACGTCAGCCTCGCTCTTCAAGTGCCAAACAGGAAAACTTTGAGGAAGAGCCTGAAGGGCACCCAGAACTCTGAAGCCATGAAAGCTCTGACAGGATCCGCTCTCTTCCCACACCCGGATGGAACACCCTTATCCTGTCTTTTCCATCTAGACAGTTACTTGTGAGTTTCTGTTCCTTCATGTCATGCCCACTGGTGTATAGCAACATTCATTACCTGTGACTTCAGATTTTCTCTAAATATTAGATTCCTGTTTCCTTGCTTTACTAAGACTGATACACTGTCTGTCATAACCCTCCAAATAGAAACTCCAAACTCCTCCCTAGTATCACCATTGCATGTTGCGTTTTAAAAATTGTATTATTATAGTCAAGTCCTGAGATCTTTACCTCCCAACTAAGATCCCCCAGAAGTGAGAGGGGTGGAGGAATCTGACCCATCGAGTCTCAACAGCACGACTGCCTAAGCAGGAGCTGAGCAGGGACAACAATCAGCATGGCAAAGTGCATGAGGGAAACCCTACACAAGAACTAGAGGTCACTAAGGAACGCTGAGAGTATGAGAAATAACCTCATTCAGGGAAGAGCACACCAGTTGATTATCTAATACCAAATGGTTGAGTAGAAAGGTTGTTGGAGAAATGGGTGACCGGTTAAGAGCACATACTCTTTTGGAAAGGATCTGAGTTCTGTTCCCTGAACCATATCGGACAATTCAGAACTGCCTGTAACTGCAACTTCAGAGAATAAAACATCCTCTTCAAGGATATGTGCATACGTGCTTGCACACATACACAAACACACACACACACACGCACGCATAGAGAGAGTGAGACAGACAGACATACAGATATAATTACATGAAGTGAACAAGAGAGAGAGAGAGAGCCAGATATAATTACATGAAGTGAATATTTTGGAAAAAATAGCAAATAATAAAATCATGAGTATGTGCAACCTCTACTTCTGAAAACAGCAGGTGTGTAGATACATGTTGTGGGAAGTTTCACTTGTCTGTGTAGCTTCTTCTGTAAATATGGCTGTTTACTACTCTGAGAAAGTTAGCCTTAGCAAATACTGGAGGGAAAAACCTGTGAACTTGAGCAGATAGTTTTAAGTTGCTTTTTGTAAAGGTATGTTCAGTGATGAGGATCTCTGTCTCTTCTGGCGAGAGTGTTGGTCCTTCTGGACTGAAAGGGAACTTTTAACCACAAATCGACAGCATGCACTCCAGCTGCTGGGTAATCGCAGTTCCCATAGATAAAATGTGTACGGGCATTGTTTCTGGGGAACACATGCACTTACTGAATTAGTCAATGAGAGAATTTGCTTGGTTCAATTAAGCAAAATCAGATCAGTATCCAAATCTTCAAACTCTGTGTCTTAGGGTTCTATTGCTTCGATGAAACACTGTGACCAAAAAGCAAGTTGGGGAGGAAAGGGTTTATTTGACTTACACTTCCACAGCACTGTTCATCATTGAAGGGAGTCAGGACAGGAACTCAAACTGGGCAAGAACCTGGAGGCAGGAGCTGATGCAGAAGCCATGAGGGTGCTGCTTACTGGCTTGCTCCCCATGGCTTATTTAGCCTGCTTTCTTATAGTACCCAGGACCACCAACTCAGGGATGGCCCCCAAGGGTTGGGCCCTCCACATCAGTCACTAGTTAAGAAAGCGCCTGCACACTTGCCTACAGCCTGATCTGATGGAGGCTTTTTCTCAATTGAGCGTCCCTCAGATGACTTTAATTTGTGTCAAGCTGACATAAAACTATCCAGCACACTCTATTTCAAGAACAATCACATAGAAAAGACTTGGTTTTTTATGCAAGTAGCTTTTGAGTAGGCAAGATAATCTCTAAATTAGTACCAAATTGTGTTCTGTTCACTGTCCCTACAGTATTGAGTTGATAATCTGGGGCCATGGAAATGGTTTGCACCTTCTTTTCTTTTCCATGGAGGGCTGCACGCCCTTGTGTGCATGCTCTTTGGCTGATTGAAGAGGCCATGTGCTGTTATTACCACTCATTTACTGTTTGTTATTCAAAGTCTAGACTCCAGATCTTCAAGATTCTGCTTAATTATTTTTAATTGTTCTGGTTTGTTTTGGTTGAGGAAGGCAGAATAATAATGAAAGGACTCAGGACCTAAGGACAGTGAATTTTGTTGGTGGTTAAAGATGCTCATGACACATTTTATAGCATCTTTTTGTCAGCATCATTAAGTTTGTATTTCTTGCCACAAGCCCTCTGGTCCAGCACACAAATGAGAAACCTCTGAGCATGGGGGATTTCATGGAACTGTTGAATGTAACTACACACACTTCAGAGCTGAAATGCTCTTGGTTAGTAAATATTTGGCTTCTTCAATAAAATTGTCCCTACTTCATCATGAGCAGTCGATAGCTGAAAACAGGAGATCTGCCTCAGTGCAGAAAAGAGACAGGTTACCCGTGCGCCAAACAACAGGTATTGTGAGCACAGCCAGTCCCCCTTGGGACGCCTGTGCAAACTTGTTATGATATTGTTATTGAACAACCATCATTCAGTCAGACACATTTCTCTAAATTACATTTTTGGAAACAAGGAGCTGTGGAATATCATTATTTTGCTAGGTAATATGCTGACATGCATGATGAATTAGGCTGTGAGCTGGGGGCTTGTTCCTGGTGTTAGAAATCCCCATCCGTGTAGAGATCCATGAAGAAAGAGCCTGGAGTGGGGATGATTACATAGGATTCCTGCTTACTCAGTTAACCTCGAGCGGACTTCTGCCCTTTGACCTCAAGTATTTTTGATAGCCAGAGGTTTTGGGTTTTGTTGTTGTTGTTTTTTAAGCTGTTTGTGATTCTTAAAGATTAGCATAAACAAGGTATGGACACATTTAAAAACGTTCTTCTCTTAAGAATTCAGTTTCGCTTGTCCTTTAGCTCGCTTCTTTTATTGTTAAACAGCGTGACAGCTCAGCCTGAGTCCTACTTGAATTTCATGCACTCAAAGTTGGATTATTTGTGTTCCCCGTCTCTGAAAACCATGCAGTTTCCTTTCTTTGCTGATTGTGGAGCACTGTTACTAAGCCTGTGAGAAGCTTCTCTGAGAAGCGCATTTTAATATTTAGATCAAACAGCGATTGGAATACATTAATGCCCAGTGGGGTAAATGTGTCCTTTGAAAGCAGCTGCTGAGCCTTCCCCTGCTCCAATTAACGCATACAGCACACTCAGTCAGCAAGAGGGCTGTGCATATGGATGAAACCACTTCCCAGATCCCTAGAGTGGCTTGCCAAGGGCGCAAAGAGTTAACCAGCCTCTCTTTTCCCAAACTGCAGCTTTCTAGGAAGTTTTCACGCGCCTGCTGAGCTTTGAGCAAGGGATGTTAATACGAGTGGGAAGAATTGGCTGATGGGGAAGGCCAAGCAGTCCCTAGCTTTGGTTCAGTCCAGTGACTAGCGAGCTTCCCCACCCGCCCTGGTGATGGGTAGTGACATTTTAGTGCTGGGATGCCTCTTGCTTCATGAAAATCCTGAACTTTTGTTTGGTGTGAAAACAAGTTGAAATCCACAGCTTCGCTGTTTGTTTTCTCTTTAACTATTATCTTACTTTTATTATCATCTTACTTTCTTTCTCTGCCCCACCCATCCTTAAAAAAAAAAAAGCAGATCTGCCAGTTTCTTGGGCTAAATGAGAAGGTCTCATCAAGGTATTCCCATATCGCTGTTATGTTTTCCCCTTCTGCAGCTGAACTCTCGGCCCTGATGGGCGCGAGGAGCAAGGCTGGAGGGTAATGTGTCCAGGTCCCCGGGCTTCCTGAGGGTCATTCATGCTCCACCGACTTGCAGAGCAGCTGAGCTGTCTGCTCTGCTGCTGGCTGCGCAGCGCCTCCCCGGGAGCCAGGCATGGACCGCTTCCTGGGATTCGTCAAACAGATTCGGAGATCTAGGAGAAGAAAGGGGAAAAAGTACCGTCCGGAAGAGGATTACCAAGAGGGCTATGAGGATGTCTATTACTACGCTTCTGAGCATTTTCGAAGTAAGCGCTTTCCTCCACCCTAGTCTCCTGGTCCTCACATGCCAGGGCTAACAATAAACCTTGCATGTTTCTTTACTCTTGGATGTAAAAGATTTACCAGATGGTATTGTGTGATGTGCTAGTTCCACTGTGCTTGATTTGTTGTGAGGATCGCCACTACATCAGGTCTGGACCCTATTGCCAGTCCGGGTCTACACAGAGGTTAATATCATAGATGTAATTGATTTTCTTATTTTAAGGAGCTGTTAAAAAATCTGTCTTGAAGGTGGCTAGACTATGTTCTGTTGTAGTTGTTATTTTTTCAATAATTTTATGTGTGTGTATTTTTCTCCTTTCAAGACAGAGAAGGTTGGCTTGTTTGAAAGTAGTTGTCTATATTGGAGTTGATGTTCATGATTAACGCTCACAGTCCCGACTTCTGGATAGTTATCTGTGATGAAATGAGCTGTATGTACAAGGAAGTTGAAATGCTTTTCTCTGATGCATGTTCATAATTTCGTTATTAGGTTAGGGGAACTTGTTTGCTGTCAGCTAGCAGCAGCAATACCTGTAGAATAAAAAAAATACCCACATGGAGACATTTGTAAACTGACTTTAAAATAGAGAACTAGAAATTTTCTTGTACCTGTCAGTGCTTTGAGTTCTTGGTGAGGCTTGGGCAGGTCCCAATCGATTTAAAATCCAGAAATGCCTCAGGGTGAGGAGAGAAGGCATCTCCTTGCCAAAATCACTGAGTTTGTGTGCCCAAGTGAAGGGGAGGGAGATGACAGCTATGTGTGATCTACATTTTAAAAATTTAAAATTATTTCTTATCTTCTTGAGCAAGAATCTTTATGAACTTGTACCTGAAGCCTATTTTTTTTTCTTCTGGCCCTGTGAAGTATAACCATGAATGTATTCCATTTCTACCCTTTGAGCATTAACTAATAAATAATTTAGATCCCAATTTCTGTGGCAGTGAAAGCCATGGGAATTATTTCCACACGAGCAAACCCACTGTGATTGATGAAGGCTGAGGGCTGAAAACTTATGTAGTGGCAATAACACAATAATGCCAATTGTAATTCTTTGATATTTGCCTGAACGCTATTGCTATTAATGTTTTTACAGAGTGTTCTCTGAGTTTCAGAGCTATGTCTATGTTATTATGCTTTTTCATGAATAATCTATTCTAATGTAGTGACAGTCTATGTTTCCTAAATTTAGCTTTCTTGATATATTCTCAAATTTAACTAGGATTTGTGGCACACATAAAAAAATATATATACTGCCAGCTTGCATGAGAAGGAATTCTGAAATGTGGAAAGTGGGATGGGGGCGCGGAAGAACACTGCTTGCCTGCTATTCCTTGAAGACATTTCTTGCAGTCAATACACACCGAGTCTAGAGCCTAATTCACTCTCCATGATTTCTGCTGTGATGAATGTGGCTACAAATTGACTCAAACAAAATCTCTCAAATGCCTGCATTCTACGTGTTTTGCTGAGATTTTTTTTTTTACTTTAAAATAAATTTGTTGAAAAAAACACATCAGCAGGGCAAAGTGCTTTCCAAGAATAGACTAAAAAGAGGGTATCATTATCATCAAGTTCAGAGAAAAACTTGGAGGAAATCATGCTTTCTCAGATTCTTCATGGTTGCTCTAAGGATGAGATGCTAACCAGTCTGAGTGTTTGCCTTTCCATGGGAAAATAAGATCCAGTGGTGTTTTTGTTTGCTTGCTCGTTTGTTTTTCTGGAAGCACCCTTTCTTTATATGATGCAGTTGAAAACTTGTAGACTTAGCTGGCTGTTGGGTCCCCAACTTCAAAATGCTACATCTTGAATGGAATGTGTCACAGTGAACTGATGTCTGGCATTTGGCATTTCATGAAATATTAAATAGCCTGAGATTTTGCAGAAGACCTGCCACATAGTGCAGTGACCTCATGGGACATCTTTGGATTGAGCAGAGAAGATTCCACTTGGGTTTAACTGCTATAGGAAAGCGTACACAGCAAGCCTGACTCTTAAAGCTAATCTTCTCAGATGGGTAATACAGCCGAATTTAATTACATCCACTGTGTATCTATTTTAATTAGTCTTTGGTATAATTTGGAAGTTTATACCCCATGTATCTCATCACATGTGGAGACATTCCATTTATATTAAGACTGAGAGTGTGGTAAAATTTATTGATGATATTTATGTCTTATTTAATGATACCATTGATTTAAAAAATCATTATTCTTTGTCTCTAGTGTTTTTCTTTCCTTTTGTGAAATTTAACTCTGCCATGTAAGTTTTCTATCAGTTCATTATAAGAAATTGATCATCTGATAATGGAAAATTGGGTTAATAAGGGCTTTCAGAAAATACACCCCAAATTCTTCTCTCTCTTTCAAGGGCTTTCTAATACTTTATTTTATTCTAAGTAATGTTTATTCTTTTCTGGGATCTAAATGAGAGGTTTATCATCTTTACTTTATCTTAGATGCCCCTCAGCTATCATATTAAGTGCCAAAGACAAAATTAAGATGTTACCAGGACCAGATGCTGTGGAATAAAGATTGTCCTAGAAATGGATGGTTTCTCTACAACCCTATCAGAATTGGGTTTTAACAATAATAGACTGATGGCTTTCTTTTGTTTTATTTTTAAAGAAAAATCTTTGCACATTATTTAGAATCAACATATGCAACTGTGTACAAGAGGCAGAATGAAATAATTTATAAAAAACTGCCTTTGTCACTTATCCATTCTCTCCTCATCCTAGAGTTGGATTTAAGCAAACAAGACAGAAGCCTTAGGCAAATCACCACACACTTCTGGGGTTTAGTTCATAAAATGTGGTGTCTTAAAATCTAAAGATTTTTCTAAGTACAAAATTATATATAAATTCAGGTAAAACAAAAAATAAAACAGTGGTAGTCAGGGAGGGAGGCAGGCAGCTCCAGCATCTTGCTCTATTGCCCAGTCCTATCTCCAGTACTGGGCTCTCTGCTCCAGCCTCTTGAGGAACTGGTACTAAAGGTAATGCTATCACCATAGTGACTTAGATAAAGAATTAGACAAAGAGTTCTATCTGCTATTTAAACCAAATAATCTCCTTGACTATCTTAAAGGAACTATCTAATTAGCTAGTGAATTCATTTTGATTAGGAACTGTCAGAAAGGGTGTTCCTTTTATTTAAAATCATGATTTATCATTGACTATTAAGGAACTTGAAAGAGTTTTGATATTCCAGCAGAGGTCTAAATATATTGCTAAATCTTAGAGATCTTTGTTGAATTGCACCTACCAAGGAGCACTGCTTTCTCTTGAAATTCTTGCATAGATGTTTCCCCTTGACAAAAGCCTGAATTGATTACAAAGCTATCATAAAACTAGACTAGAACTGGACCCTAAAATGCAGTTTTATTATGCTCATTACCTCCCCCCCCCGCTAAATATTGGATTATTTTGAGTTTTTTTAAGGCTCTTACTAGCCATGCTTATTTTATCTGTCATATAGATTTAAATGTCTGATTCTATTGTTACATGTTTTCTTAATTCACACTGGATAATATTCAAGGTATAAAGCAGATAGGGTGTGTCATCTCCTCATTCTTTTTGGATTGTTCTTAGCTGTGATAAAAGTCCTGTCTGGCCACAATCTATTTTGCTGAATTATTGAAAGGGAGGGACCTGTTTGTCTCTTACCAACTACAGCCCTGGCACCTTTTGCCGGTGCATTATGGTATTGAACTAGGCATGGGCTCCTCCATGGTAACAAGTCTCCTGAGTTTTTTTCTTACCTCTGCGGAAGCAGAGCTGTGTGTGAAAACAGTACCTGGCAGCATGTAGTGACCATTAGCCTTTCCTCCTGAGGTCACTTCAAGTGAACCTGGAGGAGGAGAAGAACACAGCTGTCTTTCGAAGAAAGATCATTTGTATCAACAAATTATTTTCATTTGTTCCTGTTTGCTTATGCTGAGCTGTAATTCTCAGGTGGGGTGTACATGTGTGTATATTAAAACATTACAGCTGAGTTATTTTAAAGTGGTATATGCATTTTAAAGTCCCGCTCAGGCAACTTAGGCTTCAATTTCATTCAGATCTCATCTTAAGAATATTTAATGTATTGCTTTTATTTAATTGAAAAAATATTGTGTATTATTCTTCTTAGGGCATAAACCAAGCTTGTTGAGGGGCGCTTACAGTGAGGGCATTTTTAGGCAGTGATGTGGTGATTAATTTTCATTTACCTATTATTTGTTTATTTTGTAAATCCATGTAACAATTCCCTCTCTCCACTGGACGACTGTCATCTATTTACCATTCTCTCTCTTGATAAATGTGCCAGAAGGATAGATTGAGAATTGTGACATATACTTTGAAAAGATGAGTAAGTAGTGTGCTTGGTTTCCTTGGGCTTTAGGGGAGGAATGAGGAGGAAAGTGGAGGTGGGGAAGGGGAGGGGCAAGGGAAGCTCAGCCACCCTCCATCCCCAGTGCGCCCAGCCATTAGTTTCCGTAGGAGAGACAGTGATCATCAAACTGACAGGCCTGGGGTGGAAGACCCTGGATGAGTCAAGCCTTAGCTGTACTTGGTTTGACTCAAGAAGTCCCTGGAGGATTTAAAGAAACAACAATTATAAAAAACAAACAAACAAACAAACAAAGCAAGAAAGAAAACAGGCTTGGTTATGGGGGGCATTTTGCTTGTTTTATTACTGTCTCCTTCATTTTTCTTTGGAAAGAATTGCTTTCCATCTGCAGTGCGTTTGTTTGGCTGAAAATTGATTGGCTGGCGTATTCCATTTGTTGGGTATTTTATATCACCAGCTTTGTTATCCCAAAGCTGTATTTCTTTCTGCATGAAATAATTTAAAGGAATATTAAACTTGAAGGTACTTAAAATCGATGTTGTTTGACCTGTATATTTCTTTGATGATAAATAACTAAAACACACAGCAAGTTAAGTGATTTGTGAAGACCCAACTGACTATGTGATCATCACGAAACTTGGATGAGAAAGTATTCTGTTCCTGGGTCTCATTCTCCTGTCTGTTGCCCTGTATGTACAGTTTGGCTTTTGCTAATACTTATGATCTAAGATTTATATGCATATAAATGGGATACTTTCCATGATAATTTATTTTTAATTCTGAGTCACCGAACTACTAATTTAAAATTATAAGTTAAATCAATATGTTTTATTTATAGGTGATATTGATGATTGAGTATCAATGACTCAAAGACCTACATTCTGCGTCACTTCCCATTGTGCTTTGCAAATCCAGCTGCTTTGTCACTGACTACATCTGTGGGGCATGCACAGTTACTCTGAGAATAATAGAATTAGCCTGAGTTTGGTTAGTAAGGTCTGTTGTCTGGTGGAGAAAACCCTTACCTGGTATCCTACCGTAAGGAGGACAGGCAGCTTTTGTTAAAACTTTCTGATGTGAGCATTCTCGATTCCAGGCAAGGAAGAAACACTGCTGAAACCAATGCTTCTTCTACACAGGTGCTAAGTTACATGGTAGGTTGCTAGCATAGTCTGATAAAGCATTACAAGTTCAAAGTCTTTATTCCCACCCAAATAACTCTAGATTGTAGTGAACGTAGTGCGCTCAGATTCCATGTCTCCTCTTTGCTTGCGTTCGCCTGTCACTGATGGAACATATGGCATATGGAGGTGAGTAGCTCCTTCAGGGCTATTTTGGTCTTAACTATACAAACTCAAAAGATTGCCCATATTGGGCCCACAGCCCATGTGGCATTGAAAAAAAATAACTTTCATTCCCTTTTTTATTCCTTTTTTTATGTTTATTACTGAAAGATGACCAAGCTTTTCATTTGTTTAATGAAACATGAAAAGCTTGCTTTAATGTTCTCTGTTTGTATGATGTGGTGGGCATCTAATTGTTTTCCTTGAAACCGCTTTTCTGCTTTGGAAAAGAGCAGTCTTCATGTTTAAAATACTGCTGTTTCTACTCTAATTCTGTCATTATTGATTGATCAAATCTGTCTTGATTGTAGTATGCACTGTTCATCCTTTGGGGATTGGTTTAGGATTAGACACATCATTCAGGCTGAGTCCAGCATAATGTTACACCACTTGGGAATTTGTAATTCACCCAGAGGTCATGATGTAGGGAGAAGTCACTGGTCAGAGTCAGGGAGAATGAAGCAGCAAACGCAGAAGGTGGTTGGGAAGTTTAAGAGGATGTCTACACTATAAGGTCCCCAGGACCACCCAAGCTGCCCCAAGTTCCTGGAATGAGAAAGGATTAGACCCAGAAACAAAGCTTATACTGGTTAATTCTGATCTAGTAGTGTAGGAATTTTTTTTAGTTTGAAATTATGATTGTTTATTTTCATTTAATAGCAAGAAGTGTCAGAGATGAAAACTACTACATGATTTCCATGAAAATTCCTTTCTTCTAAAGATGGAAATCTTAATGGGGCTGAGCAATGGTGACTTTAGATGAATCCACAGGGTCTTTATACTTCTCAGTGTCTCATTTGTCCAATGGGGTACAAGCTCCTGGTGCAGAACCCTGAAGACCCAGGACAGTGGGTTTACTAATGAGCTTAGCCAATAGCCCACGTTTCACAAAACTAAAAAAAAATTTATCACACTATAGAAAATTTAAGGTTTATGTGCATAACAGGCATGCTTGTTTCCAGACACAAAGCCAGGTTTAGAGCCCACCCCATCTGCATTCTCTGTGCCTAATGGGAAATTGGACCCGATGCATGACTCTTGTTGATTTTATCTCAAGTGATAGGTATCAGTAGAGAAATTTGTTGTTTACTGGGAATTAATTATTTTCCCAATCAGTGGCTACTCGTTTGTTAAATATGATTCATCTTTCCTGTTTTAAAATGTATCCAACATAAGATGAAAACATATTTTTGTTTCCTGTTGATCATCTAAACTGTTTTCCTGAAATGTGTGTCTAAGCAACAAACTTAAAATTTATGCCCAACTTCAGTGCCATTTCCAGTGTTTTGTATAACAGGTGCTCCTGGTTATCACTAGGACAGCCGTGTGCTTTTGTGCTGTGTTTCTCTTGGCTGTGCTATGTGGCTCATAAATTTTCAGCTGTAAAAAGTGGCAGTTGATTTTTGAAGCCCCACTTTGGAGATAAAACCAGACCTAAATCTCTGATGAGGTCTGTGTAGCATCAAGACTGGCTCAAGCCACACATTGCCAGTATATGATGTGAGGCCAACAGTGACATGTTGGTGATCCTTAAAATTGGATGCAGGTGGACAAATAGCTTCAGTGAAAGTTTTTATAAATGATTCCACTTTTGGATAAACTGTTCTGAATGCAAATAAGTTAACTCAGCAAGTGTCCTTTAAAAATGACTGAGCGTGACGCTCTAAAAGTAGTTGGCCCTTATTTCCCCTGCCTATAACTGTGCTCATTTTAAGGGGAGAGCTGCCAAAAGTTGGGGTGACATGTATGGGTGCTTAGCAGTTGGTGGTAATTTCCTGTTTGGATTTGTATGCCTTCAACTATGATGTAGAATGGGGGAAATCATAGCACCAGGGAACTATTGTTTATGGCTGGTTTTATCTACCCATGCCCACACACACACATACACACTTCTACAACTACCTTTCTTGTGACACTGTCCTTTGCATACTTAAGCACCAAGGACAGTGACTCCGCCATCAGTAGGTGTTTCTTGCCAGTGGAGTTGTAGAGTTGAATGCATGTGCCCTGACCATACAGAAACTGTGTTACTACTGCATACAGTCACTGTTCCCATACCCACAATGACTAGAAAGGCTTCGACAGCGGTGCTGACTGGAAGAGGGAGACTGCCAGCTGCATTATTCTGATACCAGTGTCCCCCTATTTCATCATAGCTCCTAAAGGCAGTGCCCATGCCTTTCTGCCTCATGGCACTGTTCAAGGGCTCCTTCATGCTTGCAACCTCAAACCACCAGGTATGGGGCGCTAAGTCAGCTCAGAAATAATTTCGTGTGTCTGGAAGCAGAAGAGGCAGCACATGCAGCTGCTGTCCGTCCTCATCATTTTGTGACAAGGTCATCCCTTCTACTCAGTCTTGCTCCTTCAGTTATTTCAAGTTAAGTTATGCTGTGCACAGGACCATATTCATACCATTTTTACATGATATCAGTTGTTTAATCCTGAGTTAGAAATTAGAAACTGATGTCTCTAATCCACAACGTATTTGGTGGAGATTGGGACTTTTCATCAGTATGAAAATCAGTCCTAAGGTGGAAACCTTGAGTAAGCTTTTTGTACAATACTCTGGCAACACAGAGCCAAGAACCGCGTCATCACCTGAGCATCTAACTTTATCCAACTTTGGATGTCTAATTTTTGATGTCTAGCTTTGTGTCAGTGGCACCCAATACTCAATTATTAAAGGTTAAATATATTAAGACTCGTGCATCTGTATGAGCAAAAATGAGACTGTGACATAAATGTGTCTCAGGAAGAGATCTCTTAGGAGTCCCAAATCCCAGAGTTCCTGAGAATAGGAAAAGCACAAAGGAGTTAATTTCCTCCCTCATATTCCCTGTTACTAAGTCATATGAACCATGTTCTTCCCACCCTCAAGCAGAATAAACACCCACATATCAAATTTACTGATGGGACATACTTCTCAAACGGAATAAAATTATGCACAGGAGGCATAAGCATTTTGAGTGAATACAGCTCTGAATCGTAACAAATTTGATCAAGGGACTGTTTGGGTCAGTACACAACATTTGCACTATGCTGGCTGATCTTGTCTTTGCCCAAATGCCCTACTCAGAGTGTTGCGTTTGTCTCAGCCAGTTAGCTACATACTTTTGGAGGGCTTCTGGTTTTTATGCTTTTCATTTTCCTTCTTAAGGTTTAATATTTCCCAAGTTATCAAAACTAGGCATACTTTATTAATGTGGCAGTGATATCCTACTTTGAGATATAACAGCTAACTTTAGAAATTATTTGGTGTGACTTGGAATATTTAACATTGTGTCTCTCTCCTTGTCTCTTTGGAGAATCAGTCTGTTAAGACACTAAATGGCTCTGAATTTTGTTTGGTTCTTTCCTTCACATATCCTATTTTCCCACATTTTTCTAACCATTGACCTTGAATTAATATTAATAAATTCTTCCAACCTCATCCACCCTCTCTGTATGTCAGAAT
Source organism: Ondatra zibethicus (assembly GCA_004026605.1). Lineage (NCBI taxonomy): Eukaryota > Metazoa > Chordata > Mammalia > Rodentia > Cricetidae > Ondatra > Ondatra zibethicus. Next base: position 69,019 of record PVIU01008796.1, read on the forward strand.
GTCTTTGATTTTTTTCTTTGGACATCTGTTTTCCTGATATCGCCAGGTCCCCCAACTATCTGCCTCCCCTGAAACTTTAGCCTCCCAGATTGCCAGCCTTCACTCTTAGCTCCAGCTGACATTCTGTGGTCTTCACACCTCCATTCATGCGCCTGACATTGTGGGAAGGAAAAGGCTGTGTAACTGTGGTTAGCTATGCGACAAACTTATGCGTTCCAGCCTTATCTGGCCTCTCTACCCTGGCCACCAATCTTCTGTCTTTATCTCTGCTCACAGTCGCTTCTTTTCCCAAAATGCAGCTTTCTTCCCCTCCTTTTGTTCCACAAATTCTCAGCTGAAGATACATTCCTGGGTTCTCGTTATTCAAATTTCCTACTTTCTCTCTTCTCATTTTCATAATGTTTCAAATGCACTGCTCTTACTTTCTAATGTCCAGCACTCAGCTGGTGTTCCCAGGTAATATTCAAATGATTGAGTGTTGGCTGTGACTCTCTGTATCCCCTAGCTGCCATTCCATCGAAAGTCTTCCAGCAAAGACCACCAGTGTGCCCTGATTCTGAGTTTGGTGATATTGGAGACTTCCCTGATGTCTTCACGTTTCTCTACCAATTGAAGATGATGCATCACTCTGATCTTTATTCTCTCCCGTCTTACATCTGTGCCTCACCTGTCCCATGGTTCTTCTCTGACCCCTGCCCATCTCCTCCCATGTTGACTCCTGCACTGCTCTGAAGTTCAGGCCGATCTCGCTTTCTTCATTCCAGCCTGGACACCGCAGCTGAGCTCATGCTGAGTTTCTGGCTATCTCTGGGTGTCCCCTCATCTCAGATCTCAGTTTGTCCCAAACTAAACTAAACACTTTGTCTGTAATCTACACATGTTCTCTCCACATCTTTTGAAGTGGAAGGCATTGTCTGATTAAATTTGGACAAACTAGGACTTACAAATTCATTCCTTACCCTATATTCTCTAAATTTTTCTGTTTCAGTTTGTTCTACTTTCTCTACTTTATACTTTGTATTCCCTCTGCACCCAGGCTAGCCCAGAGTTAGAGCTTAATGTTTTAATTATATTTTATGTCACACCAAAGTGTAGACAACTAGAATAGGACTTGATTCCAAGGGATAGATCTATCTTCATCTTTGATGTGTCTATTAATATTTAGGCCTACTGGAAAGATACTTAGCAGTTTGCAGTGCCTCGAGGCATTTTTTCCTGAGGTGTAAAGTGTGCTGTCAGAGTCATGGTGTTTCAATTCATGATTTTGACCTTGTTCGTTAAAAGCAAAATGGGCAGCTTGAGTCTCAAGGACTGCATAGCTGGAAATACTAGCCTGGTGCCTGGAATTCAATAATAATTGATTGTTTAGTCCACAGCAACGTATTGTTGATATCTTTGCCCTAAAGCGAAGTTAATTACTCTTACTTGTGTGTTTTATTAAGAGATCTGATATTTGGATTGGAATATTGAGTTGAAGTACAGTGACATATTGAAAATATGAAAAATAAAGTATTTTCAGTGATCACAAATTGTTAATTTAATGATTCACCAAGAATATCAGAGGAAGCAGTAAAGGAGGCAGTAGATGTAGTTAGAACATTTAATTGATTCGAAATAGTGGCTTTAAACACTGTTTAAACTTAATTGCCAAAGAAATTCCTCTTTTCACAGAGCATGGTCTTTGCTGTTACAAAAGTTATTAATTGACCGAAATACTTAGAGTTGTCATGTCCTTGCAATCCTAATGCAATTTTTCTACAAATGCCTCAACTGTCTGGCAAGGAGTAAATTCAGATGGGTGAATCAAAGGTTCATTTCCATTCAGAGAACCCATTCTGGTTGCAGGTCTTAAAAGGTGTAACAGAAACAGTTACCTTGGGTTACCGAATTCAAATTTCAGGGCAATTTTAGGTTGACAGAGAAACTCTTTCCCCTTTAGCCAGTAAAGAGCAAATGAGCCTCACCTACTTCTTATCTCTTCCGGTACTAAAGCCTGCTCAGTGTGGGTTTGGCAAGGAGCATGACTGTAATCACAGTTCTGATTTTAGAACGTCACACCACTTCCCGCTGCTCTCATGGCCTCTCTCTCTCTCTCTCTCTCTCTCTCTCTGTCTGTCTCCCCGTTTTCTGTTCAGCCATTTCATACAGGGGGAAGACACTGAAAAGTCCTCCCTCTTCAGATGACGGCGCCTTTCATCTAGTCCATAAGCATGATGTCACTGGATGGGAATGCGTGGGGAAATTAAACGGCGCAACTAGTGCCACCCACCTAATGAGAAAGAGGCTCTTATTTTGATTCGCCACCTTCCAGATGCTTGCAGGCTTTCTTGTCTCTCAAATGTATTTCAAGCCAATTACAACACCACGCTGATTGTTCTCTTTAGTCACTGTGCCTGAAGCACAGTGAGGACTCAGTACATGCGTGTTCATAAGATAGCGTGGTCGAAATGGAGTGGAATTTGAACCCTCAATCTCTCTTAATCCTTTTTCTTTTACTTATTTATTTATTTAGCAGCCTGAATCCAGTCCCTCCTTCCTTCCCCACTTCTCTATTCCTCCCCATTCGCTCCTCCATTTCTATTCAGAAAAGGGCAGGCCTCCCATGGTGTCTTAGGGTTTACTGTTGATGTGAGGAGACACCATGACCAGCAACTCTTATGAAGAAAACATTTAACTGAGGGTGGCTTGCTTAGTTTCAGAGGTTCAGTCCATTATCATCATGAACGGGATCATGGCAGCATGCAGGCACACATGGTGCAGGCAACAGGATGTCAACTGTCACAGCGAGGGACTCTTGAGAAAAGGAGACCTCAAAGCCCACCCCCACAGTGACACATTTCCCCCAACAATGGCCAAACCTCCTAATACTGCCAATCCCTTTGGGGGCCATTTTCTTTCAAATCATTATACATGGCTATCAAGAAAGCATGGCATATCAAGTTGCAGTAGGACTAAGCACCCCCACTTGTATTAAGGCTTGACAGGGCAATACAGTATGAGAAGTAGGGATCCCAAAGAATCTTACTTCTTCAGCTTCAATAATGTATGTTCTGAACCAAATCGAATTATTTTGTGAATTTTAGTGTTAGAACTGCATATGAAAGTCTTAAAAATAAACAGGATGTCATCCTATGAAATGCACCAAAGAGTCCAAGGATGAATATTTTATTGTTAGATCTACTTGGGGTTAGTTGCATCCTATTAGTTATCTTTTGGGATGTCTTTATTAAACGCTTCCCCTCAAGGCTCAGAATGTGGAAGAGGAGGAGGAAAGACTGTAAGAGTCACAGGTGATTATGACTCCAAGGAAACTGCATCTTCAAAGCACAACAGGACTGATACACACGTGAGCTCACGGAGACCAGGGTCTGCACAACAATATTGATAAACTTGTGAGCTCACTGAGACAGGACCGGCATGCCCAGTGTCTGCACAACAGGACTGTTACACACATGAGCTCACTGAGACCAGGACCACATGCCCAGGGTCTGCACAACAGGACTGATACACACGTGAGCTCACGGAGACTGGGACTGCATGCCCAGGGTCTGCACAACAGAGCTGATACATACGTGAGCTCACGGAGACAGGGACTGCATACCCAGGATCTGCACAGGTTCAAACTAGACAAAACACCGCGGAGAAGGAGAGGTAGACAAAAAGTCCCAGCACTCACCAAGAAGTTGTTTGCAGTTGATAGCTCCTGAGAAGGGAGAATCAGCCTTCCCCAGCGCAGTGACACCCTGACCATGGCAGCTACACTTCCAGGCTGGCCCCATGCCTGCCAACACAAAGTGGGCTCCATAGATTTTTGTTTGTTTATTTTGTTTTGTTTTTATGTGGGCTTTTAATTGTGCTTTGTTTTGGGTATTTTTTTTTCTTACTGTCTTTTTTGTTTGCTTTGATTTTCAACTTTCTTTTTTTAGGCAGAGCAAGACCTTTGGGGTAGACAGAGGTGTATGGAGGATCTGGGAAGACCTGGGGGAGGGGAATGAATATGACCAAAATGTATTTATATAAAAAGAAATTTTGAAACAAAAATGTTTTTAAAAATTACCCATATTTATCAGCTTCAAATAACAATCATTTCTTTTCTCTTGTTTCTGTGCACCAAGAATTTCGGGACAGTGTAGTTTGTTCCTTGGACTCGTGCTGTTTCTGCGGCTAAGGTACAAACTGTAGGCAGTACCTGTTGCTTTCTAGAGGTGGAGGCACCTGTGCAAGCACACTAATGTGGCTACAAATATGCCTTGAGGTTTTGCTGGCTACTGGCTGCAAACTCCGACCTTTGTTTTTATTTTTATTTTCCATGGCCCTCTCTTTTAAGCAAGTCAAAAAAGGCAGCTGGCTTCTCTGAGAGCCAGAACATTATGTGAGACAAAAGCAAGATTCTCTTGGAATTATTGTCATGGAAGTAGCTCTCCATTCCTCGTGCCTTCTCTTCTTTAGAGGAGCCATGGTGTTTAGCCTGTGGTCAGGAAAATGGGGTAGTACTCAGGTCACTTATCCCTGAGTCTGGGAGAAATTGACTAGAGCAGAAAACAAAATTATATGGACTACTTGTCTGCTTTATGCCCTACTGAGTCTAATTCATATAGGCCATCATGTCGGCCTTTTGAATCCATGTAAGCTGTAATAACAAAATCCCATTGATTGCATCTTGTAAAGAGCAGAAATTTCTCACTGTTGTGGAGGTTAAAAGTCTAAAATCAAGGTCCCAGCTAACTTGGAATCTGCCAAGGATCTGTTTCTCCTAGGTGACATCTACGACTTCATGTGAACAGCTTGCTGGAAGAAAGTTGCAGGTAGCTCTCAGGGCGCTCCTTTTAGAAAGACACTAATCCAGCTCATGAGGTTTGCTTGTACTCTCATCAACACCAAAGCCTCACTTGTTAATACTGTTGAGTTAAAACAGATTTTTACCATGAGATTTGGCATGCATATCAAGATCTAGTGATGGACCTAAAGATGAACGTGATGATGTGTACTATTTTGTTGGGAAGGCAACCATACTCCTCAACAAAAGATGTCACACAAAATGATTGTTTGGAATCAATAACAAATGGTAAGCTGTAGTTCTGCAATTCATGTGTGTCCTATGGACAAAACAAAATGTCTACAAGCATTTTAGTGTGACCAGTATTAGCAGAACATATCCTTAGGACCTACAGTCAGTCATCTGTGTAAACTGACTTTCAGCATGAAAACAAAGCCTTATTAATGTGTTGGCTTGTAGAAAATACAGGTGTGTGTGTGTGTGTGTGTGTGTGTGTTCATGTGTGCACACACGCATACGCATGCACAGATAGTAATTGGGATAAGCTGGGGCCATTTAGGGGTCAAATACTAGGTGCCCGAGGTCACTCATGCGTAAAATTAAACCTAATACGCTGAGGCCACAGCTTTATGGCAGCTTGCTTGTTGATGGCTTATTATGCCCCCCCCCCACTTTAAGTATCTAAAAGATTAGACCTGGGGGTCAGTTCTGGCTTTCTCGGAGAGAAAATAGAATTGTTGGATTGCTTTGCGATGAAATTAAATTGTGTGTGGTCACTTCCAAAACCGCAAATCATTTGTCAGATCTTGGTGCAGTTTTCTTCTCCATGGTTCAGTGTGAACTGGTTCTAGTGCCACTCACTAAACCAAATGGGTTTCTTCTTCTGAGGCACTTAAGGTGGAGCCAGATAGGTGACTCAGAGGGTGACATCACATGCTTTTGCCTGCAGCAGACCAGGTTTCCAGAACTCACACCAGAAGACTCACAGCTGCCTATATTTTCAGTTCTAGGAGATCCAACATGCCACTCTGGTCCCCTTTTGGCCTTGTGAGACATCCAAATGCAGTGGTGCATACTGACTCACACAGGATCACACAGATACATAAACTAATGAATGAATGGATCTTTTAAAAATGTTTTTAAACACTCATGCATGATATATGATTATCTAGTATCCTGAGTCACTGAGACTCAGTGATATGTCTGGTGTTGCTTACTAACCCTAATGGATCTCTGAATGATGGGTTTGGGGGATAGCTAGTGTTTTTACTAACCCTAATGGATCTCTGAACAAAGGGTTTGGGAGATGAACATGAAACAGTTTCAGACTGGTTCAGCCTTTCTCAATTTTGTTAATTTTATAGATACAAAACTTTTCTGGGTTATATGCAGCTTTGTTTGGTAGAAGTATCCCTGCCACTTTGACCTTCTTTCTTCTTTCTTTTTATTACCTTCCTTTTTATTCTTTTGTGTCTTTCACATCATGCCTCTCTATCCCACACATTCCTCGTTCCTTAGCATCAGCCCTCTGCTCATGCAACCTTCTCCATAAATAAATAAAATTTAGAGGAAAAAAAAGGAAAGAAAAAAAAAGAAAAATGAGTCTTATCATACACGTTGTAGCATAACACAGCGAGTCACGTGGTAAACCCTTTACTTGCAAGTGTTCATTGCAAGGAGTTCATTGCAAGGTCTGGTTTGAGACCTCTGGTTTCTGCTACACTGTTGATGCTGGGTCCCCACTGGGACTCCTCTTGGCTATCCTGTTGTTACCCTGTGTGTGTAGATCCTGCAGCTTTGGGTCTGCAGGATGGGTTCCTTCATGTGCTCCAGCAGATCACAGATGGGCTGGCTGTTGGGTTGGTTCAACTCATAGCCCAGGTTCTGGGCCTGGGCAGCTGCAGGGTTGGTCAACCTGCCAGCGCTTGCTTGTCTTTACCACCAGGGTGCGCTCTCCTGCATTGCCCTGACTAGTTCACCCCTTGTAATGGTGAGCAAGGGGTGTGGCCAGTTCTGCTTTCTTCTCCTCTGGGTTTGTTCTCCCACATTTACACCTTCAGGACCAGTTCTACTGTGTTGCCCAGGTGAGGTGTAGGGGTCACCTTCCTGCGCGCTGCAGCTGATGAGGCACAGTGACAGCTCTCCCACTCTGATGGCTTCAGGGCCAGCTCTCCTACCTGCCTCAGGTGTTGATGAGAGTGGGGAGGAACATCTCACCCCAGTCCATGCTACCACTTCACGGATGTGCAGTGGGGACAGCTCTCCCATGCTCGGGGCTAACTCAGCCACGCCTCCACCAACAAGACATGACGGCTTGAGTTTGGGAGAGATGCCTCCCTCATTAAACTTCTTTCTTTAAGTACATCTCTAGCTTCTTCTGCTTTCTCTTCCTCATGCCATGTCTAGCTCATTATTTGGAGACTGACACTTCTGCTTACTTAGGGTATTGAATGGCCAGTGTACATTACTAGAGTTAGAAAATTAGTATGAAAGTCAGTCTTCAGGACTGGCGATGTGGATCAGTTTCAGAACATTTGCCTTGTTTTATGCAAAAACTAGGGTTTTAATTCCTAGTACATGATCAATTAATAATAAATAAATAAATAATAAATAAATAAGCGAAGAAAAGCCAAGCCTCAGGTGTGATAGCAAAGAGAGCCAGAATTTGGAAGGTAGGGACAATCCTACTGTGGCCTAGGTAGTCTCTTCTACTCTGCCCTTTGCTTCAGGGTGATGTGGGCAAGATAGCACTATCATGCATGGGAAAGGTACCTATAACGTGAATGAAAGAACAGAAGGTACTAACAGAGACTTTGGAGGTGCAACTATATGCAGCTTAAATTAGTTTTATGTGGGTTTTAAAAGCAAGGTTGAGACCCAAGTAGGAAATTTCTTTTTTCCTGAAAGCAGTAATGCATCTTTCTTGTGACCACTGTTGCTGATGCTAGAGAAGGAATATAGCCAAATGGACCACAGGGTTAAGTACCTCTGGTATTTATTATGTGCTGATTGTAATAAAAAGGGCTAAGATCTGACCTCGGTGTAGTGTGCTGTCATTATGAGCATGGACAATGGAGGGGAATGAATTTGACTTTGTGTTATCTCAGCCACTTCTAGTTGCCTGACTTCAACTCTGACTCATGGTGGCATCATCTCTGAAAGGAGAAGCATAATCGTGTCCATCCCAGGACATGGTGACGCTGAAACATGAGATGGTGCACGTCTAATACTTTGTACACTTTACGTGTAAGTGTTATTTGATAAATATAAACTCATAGGCATGTGTCTTTTGTAGGTGAGTGGGCTTTTAGAAATTTGTAATGATTGCAATAAGAATGGAAAAAGTCATATAGTTATCTTCTTTGGAGTACAGTTACACAAAATGATTATTTATGCTCAATTCACTTTTAATATTAACTACTGTCTATTTATTTAAAAGCTAAACTAGACAAGACTGGGGAGATAGTTTGGTCAGTAAAGCACTTGCCACTCAAGAATTTTTAATCTTAGTTTTATCTCTAGCAATAACATGAAAAGCTAAGTGGTCTGTATTTGAAATTACAGCACTGGGGACTGAGGAAGCAGAGACAGGAGGATTGCCTGGCCAGTGTAGCCTAATCTTTGAGACCCAACTCCCAGTGAGAAATCTTGTCTCAAAAGACAAGGTGGATAGGTCCTGAAAAATCATGCCTAAAGTTGACCACTGGCTTACAAACACACACACACACACACACACACACACACACATACACTAACTCTAAAGAAAAATAAACTAGAGGAAATATTGATTTAAATTGGGGCTTCACCTTACAATTTCCCTTTTATTACACTATTCCTGCTCATATATCAGAATTATAAGAAATATAATGATATGGGAAATAAATATCATCATTGTCCCTCTGTTCTCTTGACTTTGGTATTCATATATTATGAATTAAATTGAAAAACTCCTACTCTGTGATGCCTTACCAATGAGCAAAAACATCCTGAACATCTCAGTTCTTAGGATTAGATATTCAGAAAGAATATGAGCAAAATCAAGCCCTAAAATGGGCTGCACTTTGCCAAATAGAATATTCCTTATTTGAGTGTATTTTTATTATGTTTGTATTGAAGAGAAAAAAACAGGTTTTTTTTTTCAGTACTTCAGGGCCCAAGTGGTTATTTAGACTCCATTTGCAAACCCTGCTCTTAAATATTCATGGATACTTAGGAAGAAAAATGTGAAATTGATGTGTTGGCCATGAATCCTTAACCCTGTTATTATAGGTTGCCAGGGAGATAGAAGTCCATCACTAAACAAGGAACCATCTGCAAGGATATCTCTCTGAGCACTGTCACAGGCACTCACTGATTCGTTGCTACCAAAAGGAGGAAGAGGCTGCCACCCGAACAAGAGAGCCTTGGCCTAATGTATGACTTTTCCTCTGATATAAATGAGACCAACCAGATTATAATCTAGAAATATATGACTCAATTTTTTCTTTCCATGATATTTTAATAATCAAGAGATAACATTTATGTGTTTGCTAGCTCTCTAGCTTTGAAACTGCAACACAGTATTGAGTGAAAGGGAGGAGAGGGGTATTGCCCCTTGGTTACAAATATTAGACTCTAGAGTAAGCACTTAATTGGAATGCTGGCACCTCTACTTCATTGATTTTTAACCTTGTCAAAGTATGTTAACTTTTCTGAGCATCTCTAGTTTCCAGTTCTGTACAGTGTGCATGACCTGCAGTCCCGTGTGGACATTGGATGAGATAAATAAGGATGCTGTGATTGAGGAGAGTGCTTCTTGGTGAGCAGGAGGAGAAACCACCATTGCCAACAGGGTAAATATCCCGTGAGTCGAGATGCCTGCTTTCTGATCCCAGCTTAAATACTAATTAGCTATGCACTTTATGGCTAATAATATCAGCTTTCCATACCTTAATTCCTTGACTGGAATGAAAGGAATTCATCAGATGACCTAGAATGTTTCCTAAAATGGACTCCGGGTCAGCAGAAGTATTTACCCATACACACTACAACAAAAGCCTTTACTGATTGTAACTGACAGGTAATTATTTCAGTCTTTACTTAGACATTCCTCTATGTGGGAGAGTGATCTTTTCCTCTTCCCCACCTCTGTCTCTCTAGGAATACTCCTCAGCTGGTTCCAGGGATAGGCGCTAAGGAGGAATTTACACCTACCTGTTACCTTGTGAACACTAACTTCTCTTAATTACTTCCCCTGTTCATGGGTTTGAAAGCCCTGCTTGATTCAGACTCTCCATCTCCTTCTATCAAGTGCAAATTTTACCCAGTGCTCAGATAGAAAAGCACATGACTTCAAATGTACCACTTGATCAATCTATTAGACATGAATCTACCTATACAATCTGCATCCACACCAAGGGTCAGAACCTCAGCAACACCTCAAAATTCCCAAAATGCTCATTTTAGCCCCTGACTCCTACTAGAGATAAACTACCGTTTGATGTGACGTGAGATTACTTTCGCATGTTTTTGAAATCTATATGAATAAGATTAGCTATCAGGTGGTTGGCTGTTGGCTGTGAATGTGGGAATGGCATTGTTGTCCACAGTGGATGTCTGTATCTGACTCTAATGGAGAAGACCAGTTTACACATCCCTCCTTTAACCCTGGAAGGCTTCAGTGAGCGTCCTGCTTCTGATTACCTGTTTGAAAACAAGTTCTTCAAGTAGAAATCTATGCTGGATTATGTTATACACGTATCCTACTAGTGACTTGTACGTCAAGTGATGGGTCACTGCGGTTTGCTCAGGGTTGGGCAGACTTATGCCTGTTGTCCTGTGTGGCTCTTGCTAGTGCCCTGTAATTTTCAAATTGTTCTGGGCTAGATGGAATTCAAAAGTTCCAACGTTAGATTACATTGCTGTTTCTGATTCCTTTTGATTGTGCTAGGAGAATATACTCCCCACAGGCAAATCTCATGGTTTGTAAACTCTCTCGACAAAGCTGTTTTTAAAACTTATTCTAGTTTGTATGATAAATTATGTGTTCTTCCTCTTTTCCAATTCCTACCATCTGCAAATAAAGTTTTAGATTGAATAAGAGGAGATAGATAAACAAATCTGACAGCTTCCTCTGTGTGATGTGGTAGGAGGAGCCCAGATGCCCCCTGATAGAGCATTTAAAGGGTTTGATAGCAGGAGATGCCATCCAAAGCAAGGGCTACCTGATTATGCCACACAAGTAGTTAAACTACTCTTTTGAAGGGGGAACCTGCCCACTGGCATTGATTTTGCTTTATAATTTGCCAAAATAATAGATGATTTGAAAAATACATATACTTTATAAATCTTGCTAGAGATCAAATATTTAATACCATATTATCTCTACTTTTATTGCTGGGTAATAAACCCCCATAGATACCACTGATGAATAATTGCTGCTTTATCATGGCCTTGAGTTTTGTGAGCCAGAGGTTCAGCTAGAGCTCCCCAGAGGTAGCAAGTCAGCTCTCACTGAGAGCTAGGACCTAGAGTTACTGTCGTAGACATCCCTCAACTACCATATAGCATCTCTACATGTGCCTTCTTTTCACTTGGGATATCTAAAAATGTTGTAGCTGTTCTTCAAGAGTGAGAAGTCTAAGGAGGCCAGGTAGAAACAGGGGACACTTTGATCTGACCTGGAAACTCACTTTTATCATGTTCCGATCATCAAATCACAAAAGTTTAGAAGATTCTGGGCTGAGGATACTAACCTTCATTATTCGATGCCAGGAGTGAAGAGGACATAGGATGGGGAAGGATACAGGACATGGCCTTAGGATGGGAAAGGATGCAGGACATGGCCTTAGGATGGGGAAGGATGCAGGACATGGCCTTAGGATGGGGAAGGATGCAGGACGTGGCCTTAGGATGGGGAAGGATGCAGGACATGGCCTTAGGATGGGAAAGGATGCAGGACATGGCCTTAGGATGGGGAAGGAT
>PVIU01008797.1:0-80746 GCA_004026605.1 Ondatra zibethicus
AGGGAGGGAGGGAGGGAGGGAGGGAGGGAGGGAGGAAGGAAGAATGGTGTGGTGGCACACACTTATAATACCAGCCCTGGAGAGGTAGAGACAAGGTAGATCCCTAGGGTTTGCTTACCAATCAGCCTAACTTAATTGGTAAGCCACAGCCAATGAGAGACTATGATGTCATGAAGATCTCTGGGCACACATGCACACAGGTGCACATGCACCCACACATGCATAACATGGTTGTGTGTGCATACACACACACACTCACTCAGGTGCACATGCACCCACACGTGCATCCACATGAATAAGTACACATATACACACACACAGAAAATCCAAACTGATTTAAGATGGATGTTTCACATATGGAAAACCCAATCAACACTAAATAACAGCCGCAAGACAACAGCCAAGGCTGACAGAAACAGGGAAACAGGGCTTCTGAGAGCTGAGAATTAAAATACAACCTACTGGTATTTTCCATTGAACAGTCGATGGATCTTTCTGGAAGTCTTAGGAGAACCATCAAGCCTTGCTGGAGAGTCTGGAAAATAAAACTACGTGTGTGACAGGAGACGGGCACTGAGGTGTGTTACCACAGGTGCTGGCTGTAGTTTCAACTCCTATGTTGGGGTAGTGGCCTAGGATGCTGCAGCGTAAATGATAACCAGTGAGAAACCGCGAAGAGCGGGGAGAAGAGCGGTTCTTTTTTAAAGACGTATTTCCTTTTATTTTACGTGTGTGAGCATTTGCCTGCATGTATGACTGAGCCCTGTGTGTATAAAGTGGCCACGGAGGCCAGAAGGGGGCATTAGATCCTGTAGAACTGCAGTTAATGACATTTGGTAGCTGCTGTTAGGGTGCTGGGAGCCAAACCTGGATCCTCTACTAAAGCAACAAGTGCTTCTAACCACTGAGCCACCTCTCCAGCCCGGGGGAGGAGCAGGGTCTCAATTCTGATCTGTCCCTTGCTTCTTTGATTCTTCACTCAGTCAGCCCCTGTCCTTCTTGGGAGGCTGATGCTTCTAGAAATGAAGGGATTCTCAAATAAAAGCAGGGGCCCTACTGGGACGTGACGAAAACAGGTGGGGACAGAGCCCCCACCGGCAAGTGCTCCCAGGTGCACCCACACACCTTAGCATCTGAAGATGGTTATCCCAAGACTGCTCTTCCCTGGGGGGGTCAGAGGTACAGCCCTTCTCAGAACAGGGGCCATGCAGGAAGATGACACACAGGCAAGCCCGAGTCCAGACGCTGTCTCTGCCGGGGCCTCTCTCTAGCACTCTCATCTCAGACCAGCAATGGTTCCACTGTGGACTCTTCCTACCGACCTGCCCTGTCTGCACATAGAATAGCTGATGTCCTTAGAGAGTCCTGAACTCACAGGTCGAAGAAACCAGAGTACCATAGGATAGTCCCATGAAACCAGGACGGCCTCACTGGACATTCCTCGCTGCCAAAGCAAGTGTATTGGAAGGAGAGGACATGTTTAAAGGAGCATAATACTGAATGTAACCAAGGAGATAAAGCCAGGTGTGGGGTCATTCAGCTATTAGCCTTGCCTTAGGAGTCTGAGGCAGGAGGATAGTAAGTAGCAATCTGACCTGGGGTTACAGTGTGAGGCTCTGTCTCAAAACTGAAAACAGGTTGATCAATGCCAAATAGTCAGCTCTGAAAACATACATCCAAATAACATTATACAGGCTGAATAGATTCTATTTAGAAACATATATGTATGTACACATATATGTGTGTTTATATTATATACATATATATGTATATGCATGCAAAAAAACGATGAAAAAGAGACCATGAATTTGATGGAGCACAGGGAAGTTTATATGGGAGGACTTGGAGAAAGGAATGGGGATGAAGAAATGTTGCAATCATCTTATTAATATTATTCATTATAGTTCATTATTAAACATTAAGCAACTAATCATTAATTATGAAATCAAATTCAAAATACCGACAGAACTAAAAGCAATAATAGTAATGAATAAATCAAGGAAGAATTAGCAAGAATTATTTGTAAGAGTATGACAATGGGGCTGGAGAGATGGCTCAGTGGTTATGAGCATTGCCTGCTCTTCCAAAGGTCCTGAGTTCAATTCCCAGCAACCACTTGGTGGCTCACAACCATCTGTAATGCCCTCTTCTGGCCTGCAGGCATACACACAGACAGAATATTGTATACATAATAAATAAATATTTTTTTAAAAAAGAGTATGACAATGATGATGGTGGTGGTGGTGGTGGTGGTGGTGTGTGTGTGTGTGTACACATTCCCGGGTGTGCATTTGGATGTCAGAGAACAACTTTTAGTATTCAGTTCTTTCCTTTCACCATGGGGTCCAGGGATGAAACCCAGTCCTTCAGCCTTGCTCAGCTTTTACTACTGAGCCATTTTACCAGTCCATACTTGTTTGTTTTGTTTTGCTTGAATGGGGGGAGGGGACATCAAGAGAGCCCACATGTTAAGCACTTGCCATGCAAGCCTGATGACCAAAATTCAATTCCCAGAATCCCCATAAAGGTGGAAGGAGAGAACCAATTTCATAAAGTTGTCCTCTGACCTCCAACACACATAACCACACTCCCATCCCATGCCAATGGACACAATAATCAAAAGCAAATAAAAATGTATATTTAAAATTAACAAAAAAACATTTCTAACTTAAATAAATAAGTAAAGGGCTAAAGATCTGAACTGACGTTTCTCCAGAGCAGGTGCATGACAATGGCCAGCAAGCACAAGAAAAGACGCTAATCATGTGTTGTCATTGGGGAAAGGCAAATCAAAGCCACAACTAGAGGGCGGGAGAGATGGCTCAGCAGTTGAGACTACTGGCTGCTCTTGCAGAGGACCTGAATTTGGGTCTTGGCACCCATGTGGTGACTCGGAGCTGCCTATAATTTCAATTCCAAAGAATCTGACCCCTCTTGTGGCCTTTGGAGGCACTGGGCATACCTGTGGTACATATACATGTTGTAGAACCATGCACATAACAGATTTTTTTAAAACTGAATGTCATTTCATACCTAGTCAGTTGGTTATTATTTTGAAAAAAAATCAAAACAGCAAGTGTTGATGAGAATGTGGAGAAATTAGAAACCTTTGTCCTTTGCTTGCTGGAGCTATAATGATAATACCACTATGGAAAACAGTCCTCCAGTTCCGGAAAGAGGTTTAATATAAAATTACTATGTGATTCAGTAATCCCATGTGTGAGCAGGCAACCAAAAGAAATGGAAGCCAGGATTTAAGCAGCTATTTATGCATCTTCTGCTCACATCAGCATTATTCCCAGTGACCCAAATGTAGAAAGACCTGGGCCCATCAGCAGCTGAACCCAGAAACACAATGTGGTGAGCACAAACAAAATTATTCCTGACATCAAAAATGTAGGGGGAGGGGGTCTTCCGCATCAACAGCCAACTCTCCAGCCCTCTAGACACCAGCTGGGTGTGCCACCATTTGATTCTGTTCAGACACTCACTGAAGTTTAGACATGCTCTTAAAGCCACTTTTGCAAAAAGCCTTGATTCCTCTCTTGAACCCACAAGGTAATTAAAGCAGGATGAAGGCTACCCATCTCTGCCTTTGCTTTGTGTCTGCACTTTAGAAGGCTCAGAGATAAGTGGTTGTCCTTAATCTGCTCTTGATTCACATTGAATCCTAGCAGGAACAAAACCTCCAGCACACACACACACACACACACACACACACACACACACACATACACATACGTGCACCCGCGTGCACATGCGTGCACGCACACACACATGCACATACACATTGTCTATATTTTAGGGATTAAGTTCAGTATCTCTCCCCTACTAGACTTGACCTCTATTGCAGTTCTTCAATAAGTCCTTCCAGGATGTATGTTTGTTTGAGACAGGGTCTGACAATGTAGCCCTAATTGGCCTTGAACTCACAGAGATCTACCACCTTTTACCATCATGTTGTTGAGACTAAAGGAGTATATCACCAGGCCCAACTTCCTACCTGTTTTAACAAGAAGATACTCATCAAAAAGCTCTTTTGAACTGGGTATAGTAGGTAGCACATGCCTTTACTCCCAGTACTCAGAAGGCAAAGCTGGTTGCACTCTGAGTTCGAAGCCAGCCTGGTCTACAGAGTGAGAGCCCTACCTTAAAAAAAAAAGGCACCTGTCATCTGGATACTGTGGTGGTCTTAGTAGGAATGGCCCCCCACAGACTCATGTGTTTGAATGCTTGACGAACTCTCAGCTCCTTCTCCAGCACCATGGCTGCATGCCCAGTGCCACGCTTCTAGCCATGATAAGGAACTAAACCTCTGTAACTGTAAAGCCAGCCTCAATTAAATGGTTTCTTTCCTTCCTTTATAAGAGCTATCATGACCATGGTTTCTCTTTACAGCACTAAAACCCTAACTAAGACAGTCTATATACCTAAATTATAGCTGTCAAATGAAGTTGTGTATCTAAAGGTGAATCAGCAAAGCAAAATTGGTCAAATATTAATCACTGATACTGGTTAACATGTCCATGGATAATTATAACTCAACTTTGCCTCCATTTGTTTGCATCTAAAAATTATCCCAATAAAACTTTTTAATAATTTGTTTATTTTTATTTTATGTACATTGGTGTTTTGTCTACGTGTATGTCTATGTGAGGGTGCCGGATACTCTCACACAGCTATAGACAGTTGTAAACTGCCGTGTGGGTGCTGGGAATTGAACCCGGGAACCAGTACTCTTAATCTCTGAGCCATCTCTCCAGTCCTATCCTAATAAAGATTTTTAAGTCCAACATTATTATTCAATTCCCTCATTCTCTCCCTAGGAAGGCCCTTTTGGGACTAAATAAGAACAGGGGCCCTCAGTTCATATTTTTATTGATTCTTTGGGAATTGTACATCATGCACACTAATTTCACTCACCTCCCAGTCCCCCCAAATCCTCCCCTCATCCCTGCAGCGCCCCCCCAAGAAAATTTTAAAAAATCAAACTGAAACTGAAACAAAACAGAGCAAGTGAGTAAATAAAAAACAAGAACAAAACAAACCAAATAAAACCTCTTTGCTTCTCCTTCTTTCCCTGCCTCGCCAACACCTCTGTCATTCGTCCTGGTGGCATTGGAAACCACAGTGTGTCTCATAGTACATAGTACACCCTTTTTTCCAATCAGCTTTACGAACAAATGTTCATTACAATGGTCTGGTTTAGGCCTCTGACTTCTGGTACACCATCCTTGCTGCATCCTCATGGGACCTCCTCAGGGATATCCCGCGGCTGTCCCGAGTCCTGGAGATCCTGCAGGTATTATCCCACAGGACCATCCACTTCACGAGCTCCAGCAGGTCCTAAATGGGGTAGGTGTTAGGGTGGACCAACCCAAGGCTCAGCTGTGTGCCTGGGTGGTAACTGAGCTGGTCAGTCTGGGCCACTGGGGCCACCTGCCTTAGGCAAGGGGGTGGAGCCAGCTCCCCTAAGCCCATGCCATCAGGGTCAGTTCTCCCTGGCCTATGGTGAAGGGTGGGAGGGGCCCTTGGTGTTTATTTTTTTTTTACAACTATTTACAAATGGCAATTGTTGAATGGCTCGGTGGTAGAGATGCTTCTGGAGAAATGTGTCCTCGTTGCTCGTAACAAAATGCTTCCACTAACCTACACAGACTGCAATCATTGCCTGCATCAGCCGCAGGACATCACCCATTCCTCCAAGGCTAGAAGCTGTGCAGGATGGCACTGCACTGGATGCCACAGCAATGGTAGCCCACGGGATTCATGTGCATCAATATCGACACGTGGGAAAGGCACAGTCAGAATACCAGGTGAGGGTCTGGGGATGCCTTCAGTTGGTAGCACGTTTGCCTAGCACGCATAAAGCCCTGGGATTGATCGCCAGCCCTGCACAGAGTATGCTGCTGCACACGTGTGGCTCCCGTGGTGGTGGTGGGGTAGGTGCAGAAGGATCAGAAACTCAAAGTCATCTTCAGCCATAGGGGGTTTGAGGCCAGCCTGGGCTATGTGGTACATTGGCTCAAGTTTATAAAACATAGAAACATCAGCCAGGTGTAGTAGCACATGCTTAATCCCAGCCCTCGGGAGGTAGAGGCAGGAGGATCTCTTGAGTTTGAGGCTCACCTGGTCTACACAATGAGTTCCAGGACAGCCAGGGCTACATATTGAGACCTTGTTTTAGAGGAAGGAAGAAAGGAAGGAAGGAAGGAAGGAAGGAAGGAAGGAAGGAAGGAAGGAAGGAAGGAAGGAAGGAAGGAAGGGGAAAGAAGGAAGCAGAAGGAAGGAAAGAGGAAAGAAGGAAGGGAGGGAGGGAGGAAGGAAGAATTGATTGATCAGCCTGGCATGGTAGCACATGCCTTAATACCAACACTGGGGAGGCAGAAGCAGGCAGATCTCTATTAGTTTGAGGTGAGCCTGATCAACATAGAGAGTTCCAAGTCAGTCAGGGCTGCATAGTTAGACTGCGTCTCAAAATAATTAGTAAGGAATTAGTTGAAATAATCTTTTTAAGAAGAATACTAAGTGGTGGGAAATTTCCAGCTCCCTTATGATACTCCCCAGTTCCTCACTGATGGAAACATGGCATACATTACTATGTATTCGATAACTTCTAATAGTGCCCTCATGAGAACCCAGGCCAGTCCTAACTGCTTTCATATGGGGACTATGTGGAGCAAGGAGGTACAGGACTTGATCAAGGTCACACAGGCTGGGCAGCCGGGCCAGGACCTGAGCCCGGGCTCCTCACTGTAGACTGACTTTCTCCCTTAACACTGCTGCCAGCCACCATGGTTCCAGGACAGTGCAAGCCCCTCCCCCATCAGTGGGACCCCTGCCTCCACAGAACCCTGTGACCCACTTCTCATGAAGTTCACCCCCCCCCAAAAAAAGACAAAACAAAAAACAAACTTCCATGCGAGGAAATCCTAACCCTGTGATTAGCAGCCCTGATTGGCGTTAATTGCTCCTTAGTTACCATGGTTATGTCTAACTTTGTTCTCCCTTGAGGCCCAAACAGAACAAATCCCAGCTATTCACCTGCTGGTTCAGTGGGAAGAAAACAGCCCAGCAGATGCGTTCCCTGAGCTGTTTGTAGAACTTGTCCAGTGTCTACATTTCTGAGAAGGCTCACAGAGAAAAAGACAGCGAAAGGCCCAAGGAACACTTTCCTAGGACCCTGTGCCGCAAGCCACTGGTGTGGAGGGTTAGTGTTCAAGGAAGGAGACAGCGCAGGCTAGCTTGTTCTCCCAGTGAGGTTTCAGAGAGTGGACTTCCAGAAAGCCCGACTTGCTATCTTACACTGAACATTATTGTCTCGACGTCTTAGCAGAACTTAAACAGTCTTTTCTTTGTGAGTGCCTACTACGTGTATGCTCAGACCAGCCTCACCCACAACACCACACACACACACACACATACACACACACACACACACACACACACACACACACACCCCTAACCCTAACCCTAAATCCAGACCTTGTGCTAAAGAGTGCCCTCTGCTGGGAAACAACTGAAGAAGACCCAGGGTTCCTGCAAATTGCTCGGCTGTGCAGGGACTGGATGGAATGCCCACCCAGACAAGACTTGTTCATGGTTCTAAGACCATCCCGAGGGTATCATTCTCTGGGACTAGGCAGAAGCTGTACTAGAGAAAAGTGGAGTGTCCCACAAGGAATCAGCAGGGAGAAGACCACAGGGAAGTTTGGAGACAGCAGGAACACAGGAACTGCCTTTGGTGGAGCCGAGGGTCTAGCCAGGCAGACACAGATGGAGACCTAACTGAGAAGATGCGCCAAGTTCTTGAAGCAGAATTTCAGTCCACTTAGGGGTCAGCCAACACTGCCTAGAGCAGTGGTTCTCCACCTTCCTAATGCTACGACCCTTTTATACAGTTCCTCATGTTGTGGTGACCCCCCAACCGTAAAATTATTTCATTACTACTTCATAACTGCAATTTTGCTGCTGCTATCAATTGTAATCTAAGCATCTAATACACAAGATGTCTAATATGCAACTAAGAGGCCTTGAGTTGCAGCCGTAGCACTTGGGTGTGGGCCAAAGGAGCCTGAGCCCTCCCGGGGAACTGAAAAGACCCAGGCACTGGCATGGCAGGTACATTCTGTGACACCCAAGAGGCCAGGAAGTGAGGTGTGTGGAAAGAAAGGCTCAGGTAAATTGAAGAACAGCTTGGGAGAAAGAGCTCAAATTAAAGCCCCTCTGGGTTTGTGTGTGTGTGTGTGTGTGTGTGTGTGTGTGTGTGTGTGTGTGTGTGTGTGTGTGTGTGCATCAGAAAATAAACTTGAGTTAAATCTACCACAGGTGGGGAGGACTCAGAAGGAGAGGAAGGCAGGCGTGGTTGATGTTCTCCAGAGAGGACA
Source organism: Ondatra zibethicus (assembly GCA_004026605.1). Classification (NCBI taxonomy): domain Eukaryota; kingdom Metazoa; phylum Chordata; class Mammalia; order Rodentia; family Cricetidae; genus Ondatra; species Ondatra zibethicus. The sequence continues at coordinate 8,388 of PVIU01008797.1, forward strand.
CACCCCTCTGAGATTCCAAGGGACAGTGGGTGACACTTCGTATAAAAGGTGGTGACATGGAGCTAGGCTCATTGTGTCTCAGCCCATCTGCCTGACTTGACTTTGATAATGAGAAGTGACCGCAGAAAAGCCCTCAAAATCTATTACTGCGATGGATGCCTGCCACCAGCTACCTGGAAATGGAAGAGGGAGTAATTTTGCTTAATCTTCTGAGATGCCCATCGACTCACACAGGCATTCTAGAATAGTGTGTTCCTGTATAATTTGGTACCACATCTAGAATGCTTACCCCATTGTGAACACAGTGCTGCTAGGAGACAGCCAATGAGCAAACACCCTGACTTTCTATTATTGTTTCATCGACTCGTAGACCATCTGAGCCTTGGTGGCTTTATTATACCAGAGGCCCTCCAGGTGCCAGGTAATGGTCACTAGTTCCTTCAACTAGAATGTTCTTGGTGTACACTGACCACAGGATTTCCCCCGACCCCCAGACACTCCTTTACCCACTTCTTCCTTCTTTCTGAGATTGTCCCCTCAACCTGCTTATCAAAGTCAGGTCTGAACCCCCAGCATCCCTTACATCCAAAGCTGGGATAGAGTGAGGCCTCAGGCTAAGTATTCAAGTGCAGGGACAGCACCTGAGTGTGTGGCCTCTTCATGTCCCACACCCCAAGGCTCCTGGCTTGTCCCAGCCCAATCCAGGGCCTGCCCCCTTCCAACTACTTTTCCTGGATTACACCACAGAACTCAAGGCTGCACCCACACCCACACATACCTCTACAGGACTTTATTGGCTTGTTCCCCCAGGCCACAACAGCCCCCCCATACCAGTCCCATACTCCCCAGCTTTTGGATGTCTCCACCTGGTTCGCCTCGAGCCACCCTGTCTGTTCTTCAACACTGCCTATATCCTACTCTACTCTCCCAAGCCCCTCACTCCCATGTACTTCTCAGTGCTCTGCCCAATGCTCCATAATCTCAATTAGTCTCCCCGTCATCAGCTGTATATGCCTAGGACATGACAGAGCAAGCAGAATGAACTCTCTCACAGTATTACTGAAACCCAAAGTGTAGTCAAATATGGCTGCACACACTATATCCCAGCACCTGGGAAGGTAGCGGGGGTGGGAGGTGGGGGAGAATAGGAGTTCAAGACCATCTTCAACTATATAGCAAGATTTGAGGCCAGCCTGGGCTATGTGAGACTCTGTCTCAAAACAAATCATAAATTTAGAGGCCCTTCTACTCAGCCATGCCATCTCAGGGGGTCCATTCCACGCACACATCCCTGTGTAAACAGGTATCAATGCTGGCATTACTGTCATGGGGAGATATTAAAAACAACCTCGATGCCAGGTGCGGTTATGTACACTTTTAATCTCAGTGCTCAAGAGGCAGAGGCAGGCAGATCTTTGTGAGTTCAAGGCTAACCTGATCTACAAAGTGAGTTCTAGGACAGCCAGGGTCAAAAAACAAACAAACAAAAAATCCTCAATGACTATAGGTAGGGGAGATGGTGCAATATGTTGGATCCATGAAGCATTTTTTTCTCTTTTGTTTTTTTTTTTCAAGACCGGGTTTCTCTGTAGCTTTGTAGCCTGTCCTGGAACTCATTCTATAGACCAGGCTGGCCTCAAACTCACACAGATCCACCTGCCTCCCTAGTGCTGGGATTAAAGGTACACACCACCACCGCCCAACTCCATGGAACATTTTATGAACACTAAAAAAAGATTGAGGCAACTCTAGAACTTAGCAATATAAGATGACTTACGGGCCACAAATAAAGAGCAAGGTACAGAGAAGAGGAGAGATACAGAATTAGAGGAGCAGATATCTGTGAGCGTTTGTGTTCAGACTGTTTCTAGATTAAAACTGGGGACAGTGATTGTTTCCAAGAAGGGGACCTTGGCTTCCTCCATCAGAAGACAGGGGAATTGACTGGTCTGTGTGTGCATTTGTACCAGCTCAGTTCTCTGTGGAGCATGCATTATTCTTTCATATAAAAATGCAGGTGAAGGGCTTGTCTTAGTCAGGGTTTCTATTGTTGTGGTGAGATGCCATGGCCAGAAAGAGAAGCGGAGGGGGGGGGGTGAAGGCGCTCACACTTCCACATCACTGCTCATGGCTGAAAGAAGTCAGGGCAGGAACTCAGCAGGGCAGGAACCTGGAGGCAGGAACTGATGCAGAGGCCATGGAGAGGATGCTGTTTTGACTTGCTCCCCATGGCTTGCTCAGTCGGCTTTCTTATAGAACCCAGGACCACCAGCACAGGGGTGGCTCCACCCACAATGACTTGGGCCCTCCCCCACCAATCCCTATTTAAGATAATGCTCAACAGACATGCCCACACTCTGATCTTACAGAGTTATTTTCTTAATTGAGGCTTCCTCCTCCCAGATGACTTTTGCTTCTGTCAAGCTGACACTAAACTGTCCGGCACAGGGCTGGCAAAAAAGAAAAGATGGCCTAGCAGGTAAAAGCATTTTCCTCCAAACCTCACAACCCAAGTTGGACTCCCAGCATGCACATGATGGAAGGGGGAAACTGACTTTGGCTTGTTGCCATGCACAGCACGCACATGCATGTACACACATGTACACACACACACACATGAGACAGAGAGAGAATAAGCAAATGTAAACATAATAGGTGTGGGTTGAATCAAACCTATAGGAGGTTGGAGTGGCCAAGTTAGTGCAAAAAAAGTGACAGAAAAAGGAGCAGTTGGCGCCAAAAGCGTAAGACCTACGCCAAAAGCGTAACAGTTAGAAAAGGACACAAAATTCAAAAACAGTCACGTCACAAAGCCCATGAAGAATACACCCAGCCAAGATAGCGCTGAAGGGGAGCAAAGGGGGAGGAGATCTGACTTATTTACAAAAAGATGATGGGAGTTAGGGATGGGGTAAGATGACGTGATGCCCGCGTGACCCCCCATTAGGCCTAAAGGAGCCACCCATGTGGACGTGACTGCTTATGTGATTGGCTAATTCCCCTTCTGCTTCTTCTGGGATTCATGGGTTTTTGCTTTATAAGTTGCATGCTGTAAGGAAATAAACGAGTTCCTGCTTGACTCAACTCCCTGCTGTGTCTGACTGTCTCCAGGACAGGGGGCTGGGTGGCGAGCGGAGCACTTCCCCTCCTCAGCCAGGGCCATTCGGGAGGTCTACAGAGGGAACCCACAAATATGCATTCCACCATCTTGCTGATATAAGCAGCAACCTTGCTAGAAAGTGAATGTCCTCATGTCTCTCCTCTGAACTCCCCAGGGGCTCTACCTAAGGATGTCTCAGGAGGGTCACAGTTTATACGGCTGCCAGAGCAATTAATACCTGTTAATTATTTTTAGCACCTTTTAACTTTCAAAAAGTATCATGGTGAGGACAATAAATTACACTTCCACTCCCTGGTGACCCTATGGATAAAATCCACCCACCTCATCATGAATATAGCTTTCTTCATGTTCCACCCCCTCCCAGACTCACACTATCCAGGCCCTGCCCAGTTCCAACAACCGCAAGCACATTAACCTAGGAGCTGGCCTACACATAGCTAATTTTTGACTCTTCAGCCTTTGCTCACTTTGTACCCTCCTCGAGGAACACCTGGCACACCCACCCAGCCTGAGCTCAGAACACAGCCATGACCGCGGCACCTTTATCTGACCTGTTCAGAAACCTACCCGCAGTCCTCACAGCCAGCACCCCTCTGGCAGAGGTCCGTCTCCTCTCTGGCTGCCTTGAACTGTGTCTTGCCTGAAATGGAAAAAAACGATGAGCATTGAATTAGGGGCCACCTGGAGGTCAGGGCCCAGGGTTTAGGTCCTGGCCCTGGCCCTGACTCTCCTTGAAAAGCCAGTTCCTTAGTCTCTCCAGTTTGTCCCTTCTGCTCGTCTTGCTTATTTTTCAGCCACTGTGATAAAGACACCCTGCCATAGGCAACTTAAGGAAGGAAGGAAGGGTCAGTTTGGTTCATAGCTGAAAGATACAGTTCATGGCAACAGGGAAGTCACGCCAGCAGCAGGAGCCAGAGGCAGCAGGTCACCGGGCATCTGCAGCCAGGAAGCATACCGCAATGAATGCTTGGATTGCCTTTCTCATCTTCAGTCTAGGACTGCAGGCCACGGAATGATGTCACCCACATTTAGGGTGTCTCTTCCCACCTCGATGAACCTAATTTAGAAAACCCCTCATAGGTGTGCCCACAGACATCTTCCTACATTAGCCTAGGTCCTGTTGGGTTGACAATACAGGCTGTCACACTGCAATGCTAATTCTATACAACTACTGCTGTCGTAGGTCATTGTTTGGGCCTATGAATGTGCCCGGCACAGGAGTGCTTGGTTTACTTAGTGAAAAGTATCAGGTGTGACTGGTCAGGAGTCTGGCGGTTTTCTCTCTGGGGGACTCCGGTCCAGACTTGGTTACTGTTTGTCTACATCTCACCCTTCCCGCTAGCATCCTTATCTCACTTGCTACATGTTTTCCTTCTCCCTGACTTTTGCATATGTCTGCTTTTCTTCTTTCTTCAATGTATGGTGGTTTGGAAGAAAATGGCTCCTGCAGGTTGTGGCACAATTAGGAGGCATGGCTTTGTTGGAGTGGGTGTGGCCTTGTTGGAGGAAGTGTGTCACTGTGAGGGTGGGCTTTGAGGTTTCTTATGCTCAGTATACTACCCTGCGTCTCAGTCAACTTCCTGTTGCCTGCAGGATGTAGACTCTTAGCTAATACTCCAGCACCATAACTGCCTGCCTGCTGCCATGTTCCCCGCCATGATGAAAATGGAATGAACCTCTGAACTATAAATGAACCACCACAATTTAATGCTTTCTTTTTCTAAGAGTTGCTATGGTCATGGTGTTTCTTCACAGCAATAGAAACCCTCACCAAGACACTGTGTTATCTCAAATGCTTTGGGTGAGACAGGGAAGAAACAGAAGCAAGCAAATACGGGCGAGTCCTCCAAGATGGTGGAGTCGAGAGAGGGGTAGTGGTAACTGAGAAAACCTTTCCCCTTATAGTGATTCGGAGTGTGTGTGTGTGTGTGTGTGTGTGTGTGTGTGTGTGTGTGTGTTGGGAGATTGCCTTTTTTCATTTTCTGGTGTTTTTTTTTTCATTTTGTGATGTCTCACTCTGTTACCCAGGCTGGGTAAAGCAATCCTCCTGCCTCTGCCCCTTCTATCTCACAGGTACCCACAGCTATGCCTGGCTGCTTACTGATTCTTCAACTTCCTTATCTTCCTCGTATTGAAATGAGGACACCAGGCCTGCCTGTACCACGGAACTGTTGTGATTAAATAGCTGAATAAACCCAGCCCATAGCAGCTGCAGTAAACATCTGCAAACACAGTTATGGCTGCAGAGCTGGGAGAATTCTTAAAGGTCTCCTAGACAAAACAGGCCCCACTGAACTCAGGGTTCAGGCAACAGTAGAAGTGACCTCAGTGGGTCCAGCTGTGACTTTGTCCCCTGAAGCAGTCAGATCTCACACATAGGCTTTCTCCACAGAGCACTGGATCCCTCAAGAATGATCATCTTAATTCCTGCCCAGGGATGGGATATCTGACCCAAGGCTCTCAGTTGGATCTTCTGTCCTTAGAACAAGCTGTTCCCTGACCCTTTCAGGCCTTTCCCTAGCCTGCTGACAAGGAGCCAACCAGATGGTGATCTCCAGGACAGGGTACTGGGGGTACCTCCAACTCTGCTCTGAGGAGACACCCTTCCATTATTAAGAGGTGAATGCCCTTCTTAGTAGTAATCATGGGAACCGAACTGGACCCACCTAGACGTGCGCTGTGGCCCCCAACCTGCCCACGCCCTGGGTGCCCAAGCCTGAGCTCTCACAGCTGGGGCAGGCTCTGCTCTAGCACTGGGGGTTGGGTGGGGAGATAGGCATTGGAAGTCCTAGAAGCTGGTTCAGCTATCGAATCTCCTTAATCAGGGGGTGGGAAGTCAAAATCCGCAGTAGCTAGGACCCATATGGGCAGCAGAAGGGACATGGCATCAGAAAGAAGGACAAAGTAAAGGCCATGGGAAGTTCCCAAGATGAAGTACCAGGCACAGGGATCCGCCATGACAGTGACAGCCGGATGCAACAAAAGGGATAAGGAACAGCATGACTTTAAGAACGCCGCCCAATGTGACCATGACTCTCTTCATTCACCTGGGTGGCATGGATGACAGTGATCATGTGGGGTTGGGCAGAGGGAGACAAATCGCCAAGGGACAAGTACAGGGACTGAGTAGCCTGCAGTTCATTCTGCCTGGTAGGGAGAGTCGCAGTTTCTCCTCCAGCACAGCTGCTAGCAGAATGATGCTGTAGCATTAGCTCCCGCGTGTTCTGAAAAAAAAAAATTACTCCATCCTTTGGCAACTCTACAGATGGGGACAATTGCTATTGCCATATGACAGGCCACAAGGTCTAGGATCAGGAGAGTTAGAAAGGTTGCCAGGGGCTTTCTGATATTAAACAACAGAATTCAGGGCAACCTGGTCTTGAATGCAGACTCTAGAGTTTGCCTGACATGGGAAACTGGCTGCTTCCATTTGCTTTCTAGAAGCCCTAGGACCTGAGGTAATTCACCATCCAGGCCTCATAAAGTTCACACATTCCACAGGGTCCAGGTTGGCTACCTGAAGACTGGTGGGGCCCAGCAGAATGCATTAAATTGCCACTGCTCCTTGCTGTCTTCCTGCACCACACTTTCACACTGTACCAAAAATAATATAGATTTAATCTCCTCAGCTTTTCCAGGGTCTGCTTTTGCATGCTATGTCCAAAGTCTGGCAGCAAGAGACCCGCCTCCTGTGTGTGTTTGTAACCCTAGGCCATAGGAGCGCTGTCTGTCATCCAGTGAGCAGCTATCTGCAGAGACCCCGGGGCCAGCATTTGGGAACTGAGGAAGACTTCACCTCTCAAAGAAGAAACGAGAGGAGAGGCTATAGGGTGGATGTCTATCAGCGGTCTGAGCAGAAGGGCAGGGACACAGAGGAGGGAAAGCTGCTCAGAGGAAGGGGCACACAAATCTAGGTGGTTCCAGAATGCTCCCTGTCTATGGACACGGACGAGTATCTTTCTCTCTGATGCAGTGCTGTGGGCAGCGCCCGCCCCTTATCCACACAGAGCGTTTGCCTTTGATCTAGCACAGAGATCACTAGCACTTTTAAATGATTGCTCAGAAGAAAAGCCTATAAGAATCAGAGGAACTGACTTGCTTTGAAATCCTGCTGCCCGAGGCTGCCAAAACAAAAGCTAATTCACTGGGAATTTTCTCCCGTATCTGTGCTGTGATCATTACATGAGCTGTTGGGATTTGGGGACAGTGGGTAGAAAACTCCGAATGTCCAATCATCCGTCCTGCTTGTGGGGGCGGGAGAGGGGAGGAATTTATTTTAGAATCTGGTTTCCCTGTAGCATCATCACAGGGTAATGAAACAGAAGGACGCTCTCATGAGGACTTGAAAGAGAGGCGTTTCTACAAGCATGGAGACCCAGATGTGCTAACCTGGCCCTGGAGCCCGAGTTCCACTTCCAGACATTTGTTGGCGTCCAGCTTTGATTTGCACATCATGTATTCCGTGTGTCTCCTGGAATATGCTGGGTGCCAGGCACTCTGCCTAGAGTCACACACGGGCCTGAGTGTTCAGTCTACCCTCCTCAGCTCTGGTCCACCCAGCTGTGTAAGAAGGGCGTGTCAACATGTGTGGGATACGGGTGCACCGGCATTCTTGAGACTTGGGCATGTGTGAGATGCTGATCTTGCCCTCTCTACCTTGCAGAATTGAAAGAGCAAGCCCTCTGAGGGCTCTTAAAGTTCCTACTAGAAGCCCCAGTGTGGATGGGGACAAGCTCACAGAAAAGACAACTAAAGATTATAAAGATTTTACCAGGCTTTTTCCTCTGGGCCACCAACCTGCTCCCAAATCGTGACACGGAGAGTTAATAGTTATGAATGCTCAGCCTGGCTTTGGCTTGTTTCTGGCTAGCTCTTTTAACTTAAATTATCCTGTTTCTCTTTATCTACCTTTGCCTTGGGACTTTTTACTTTTCTTTCTGTATCTCTTACTTTCACTGCTTCTTGTGTCTGTCTGGCAGCTTCCCGGCTTCTTGCCCCGGGTGTTTACATCTCTTTCTCCCTCATTCTCTTCTTCTCTCATTCTCGTTTGCCTAATTTTTTCCTCCTACTTATTCTCTCTGCCCACCAGCCCTGCCTATCCTTTCTCTGCCTAGTGATTGGCTGCTCAGCTCTTTATTAAACCTTAGGCATGCAAGGTGAAACAAATGCAACACATCTTTACATAATTAAACACACTTCCTTAGATCATTAAACAAATGCATCATGAACAAATGTTAACACACCTTCACATAGTTAAATATTCTGCAGAATAAACAAATGTAACACATCTTTGCCTAGTTAAAATAATATCCCACAACAAAAGATAAGCCTGGCTTAATTCCAGGGGGAGGTGACTGTGGCAAGCAGGGGAAGGTGTAGGAGGAGAAAGTTGCTTCTGGTCTTAGCCAGGGGGCCTGACAGCCACGTTGACATCTGCCCCTCTATGAAGCTGGCCTGACCGGGGGCGGAAGTGTAGGGAGGTAGCCTCTACTGTCTCAACATATAGCCACGGTCTGCATCCAGCCTTACCCCACGAGAGTGAGGGGGTGCTTGGGGGTACTCTGCCCCAGGAGAGTGAGGGGGTGCTTGGGGGTACTCTGCCCCACGAGAGTGAGGGGGTGCTTGGGGGTACTCTGCCCCACGAGAGTGAGGGGGTGCTTGGGGGTACTCTGCCCCACGAGAGTGAGGGGGTGCTTGGGGGTACTCTGCCCCACGAGAGTGAGGGGGTGCTTGGGGGTACTCTGCCCCAGGAGAGTGAGGGGGTGCTTGGGGGTACTCTGCCCCACGAGAGTGAGGGGGTGCTTGGGGGTACTCTGCCCCACGAGAGTGAGGGGGTGCTTGGGGGTACTCTGCCCCAGGAGAGTGAACCTCCTGGCTTCCTTCCACACTGATGCCGCTCATGCTCCTTCCCTCCTGTCACCCCCACAGTCCTGCACTAAAAGTGGCCCAGAGGACTGAGACTCTGGGAGCCCCCAAGATTCTGACTCCAATGTCTCTGGGTTTCTGAGGCTAGAGAGGGTCTACCTTAGCTTTCCTGGGTCTCCAAGATGGCTATAGACATCCCAGTTTCTCTGCATAGCTCCTTTCTCTATTCCTGTCTCTTGGTTCAACCTGACCTTCCCAGCCACCCTCTCGTTCCCAGAAAATGCCTCATCTGCCCCAGACAGAGCTTCCAAACCCTGCTATACCAGGAAAATGCTGACAAGGGAATTCAGACAGGCCAGGATCCTGGGGTTGAGACCACCTGTCTAGCATAGATGGTTTGAAATCTCTACCATAGCATCTATTTTTAAGATGTGAATATTTTATTGAAGCCTAGCACGCAAAGAAAAAAAAGGTGCACCAATCACAGTCAGACGTGTTCAGATTCCAGAAGCAGCTCAGGATGATTAACAGCGAGCAGAGGTGCCCCCTGGTGGTCTCTCCCTCTCATTACTGCCACCAAGATACTTCAATTTCCTAGTCCATTTCTGCTGAATGATTTTTGTTTGTTCTGTTTTGCTTTTCAAGTCAGGGTTTTTCTGTGCAGCCCAGGCTGTCCTGGAACTCACTCTGTAGACCATGCTGGCCTCGAACTCACAGAGACCCGCCTTCCTCTGCCCTAAGTGCTGGGATTAAAGGTGTGTGTCAGCCTATGTCAGATGTTTGAAACATGTGATTTGATTATATTTCCGCTGTCTGTCTATCTGCTACTTGCTAGTTATTTCTTTACCTGGGGCGTGCTACATACTTAATAAACTTACTCATTCAAATCTGGAAGTGTGGCAATTGTACATCATTCTCGGGATTAACCAGAACACCCCCACACCCAAGTCTCTTGGAGAAGGTGCCTGTGTAGGAAGGAAGCCCTCTCATGGGAGAGGAGAGGCTATATAGGGAAGGGAAGATACACCCCATTAGGAGCTCTGAGTGGCTCCAGGGCCAAAGGAGACCACAATTTCCTTGCACCTCTGCCCTTGCACATCCAGCCAGTCAAGGGCACACAAGGTAGAGGCCTCGTTCTAATCTATTTGGTGCAGGTGTGTGCCTGTGGCCAGGTGCATGGGCCTGCCCTCTCAGCTACTGGACACAGCAAGGGTGCTTGAGATCTTGTAAAAGCAGTGGCTTCTCTCCAGGGCAGCCTTCCAGAAAGTCACTCGATTTCCCCCACTCCATGAACCAAGACGACTCTCAGAAACCACCGTGCTTCCACAGGCTGGGCTGGGGTTAGGGTTCTTAGGAAAAACTCCAGAAAACAGTCTAGAAAAATCACTTGGAGGAGCTCATGAGGTGGTTCAATCAGGGCAGTGCCCACTCTGCAAACATAAGGACCTGAATTCCGTCCCCAGAACCCACATAAAGCTGCTCCACACAGTTCTACATGCTCTCAAGATCAGCTCTGGGGAGACAGGGACAGGTGGATCCCCCTGGGGATGGCTTGCCAGCCAGTCTAGACTGAGGAGCTCCAGGCCTATGGGAGGCCTAGCCTCAAAAGGAGAGATTTCAGGGGACACTGGGGGTTCTCTGGAAGCCACATACACACACACAGATACACACAGGCCTCCATTTAGAAGAAGGAGGTGGAGACAATGAGATGGCCCAGTGGGTAAAGGTGTTGGCTAGCAACCCTGTGGACCTGAGTTCAATCCCCAAGACCCACATGGTGAAAGGAGAGAACCAACTCATGAAAGCTGTGCTTCAACCTCCATACACATTCCCTGGCACGTGTGCACCCACATACACACATGCAAATAGATGAATAAATACTATTTTATTTTAAAGGGAAGGAAAATCTACGGCTCTTCTGGAAGATGCTCCCAGGACTCTGCAGAAGGAAGTGTGAAACTTCCCAGCAAAGGGCACTTGGCGCCACCTGGTGGTCTTCGTGATTATAACACCAGTATGGTAAGTACAGCCTCACCTCCACCCCTCAAGAACGGTCAACGGAGAAGACTCTGCCCCTTCAACCGGAATTTAATAATCTGCTGTCTTACAAGTTCACTGGCTCAAATAATCCAGCCCAAACGAGTGAAAGAGGGACACTGATATCTGTCATTTTGTCATTCGTACATTTATTCTTCAGTCATTGCCATTCGTTCCTCTGCTTGGTGCTAGGAGCAAGGAGGGAGGGGGAGGATATAGCTCCTCTAGGCATATATAGCCATATAACTTTATGTTACTTGTGTCGTCTTGTGTGTTGGGCACAGCAGGAGGTAGACGGGACCCTTCTACAATGTGTAAGAAGTCATTAGGAAGATGGGGAAGGATGGAATGGGAGAAGGAACACTTCTAGAAGAGGTGACAGGTTAACATCAAGGGTCGGACTTAAAGGAATAATGGGAGTCAACCAAGGGCAAGGAGGGGCCAGGGAGCTAGGTGTGGTCAGGGAGGGAGACCTTCCTGTAAGACCCTTGCCTGAGGCTGGTAGCCTCCCCGCGGTGAAGCCACCAAGCCACAGAAAGTGATGTATGCTTTTACAGATGACCAGAAGGTCCACTTAGCCAGGGTTCTCATCCTCCAAAGACTCCAAGGTTCACTGTTCCAAGTGAGAATCAGCATGGGGACACAAGAACAAGTGGGTAGAATAAGGCCAGTTGACTTTGCTCCTTTGTTGGTGTCCTGTTCCAGGTCACCTGGTTTGTGCTCTGCAACTGTCTTGTGACCAGATATCTAGATTAAAAAAACTTTCACTTAAAGAGCTGTAAATAAATACATCTGTCACAGGGCTGGGCTCAACAACAGCTCTGGCCCCAATATACAAGGCCTTGGGTTTAATCCCCAGACCACAAAATAAAACAGTCAGAACTTTACCCATTTTGGTGCTTTATTTATTGGTATGCTTTGAAAAAAAGAAGAGAAAGAGGAGGAAGAGAGGAAGGAGGAAGAAGAGGAGGAGGAAGAGAAGGAAGAAGAAGAGGAAGAGGAGGAAGAGGAGGAGGAGGAAGAGAGGAAGGAGGAAGAGGAGGAGGAAGAGAAGGAAGAGGAAGAAGAGAAAGAGGAAGAGGAGGAAGAGAGGAAGGAGAAAGAAGAGGAGGAGGAAGAGAAGGAAGAGGAAGAAGAGAAAGAGTAAGAGGAGGAAGAGGAGGAGGAGGAAAATGGAAGAGGAAGAGGAGGAGGAAGAGGAAGAGGAGGAAGAGGTAGAAGAAGAGGAGAAGGAAGAAGAGGAAGAAAAAGGGGAGGAGGAGGAGGAAGAGGAGGAGGAGGAGGAGGAGAAAGAACAAGAAGAGCAAGGGGCAGGCCAGGACCTCTCGATCTCCAGAGAGCTCTGGGGAAGGTAGAAATAGAAAGAAACAAAAATGGAGGAGAAGGAGGCTGTTACACTGACAAGGCCAGAAATGTTGGAGCCTGGGCAATATTTAGGGTTTTTGTTGAAGTTTTTTTATTACATGTGCATGTGTATGTATATGTGTGTATGTACATATGTGTGTATATGTGAGAGTATATGTGTGTATGTATATGTATGTGCATGAGTATATATGTAGATATGTACGTGTGTGAGAGAGAGAGAGACAGAGAACATGCAAGCCTGAAGATAACTTTCAAGAGTTGGTTCTCCCCTTCCTTCCTGAAGTCCCAGGAACTGAACTCAGGTCACCAGCCTTCAGCAAATGCTTTTATCCATTGAGAAGTACTGTTGGCCCTGTTTTTGTTTCTTTGTTATTTTAGTTTTTTGAGACAAGGACTATCTATGCAGCCCTAGCTGTCCAGTTACTTGACATATAGACCAGGCTGGCCTCTGTCTCTGTCTACCAAGTGCTGGGATTAAAGGTGTTCACCAGTATGCCTGACACAGATTTTGTTTTTTTGTTTTGTTTTGACAGGACTATATGTGGACAAACTTGCCTCCAACATACTATATAGCCAAGAATAGCCTTGGATTACTGATCCTCCTGCCTCCACCTCCTGAGTGCTAGGGTTACAGGAATGTGTCACCATGCCTGGTTTTGTGTGGTACTGGAGGTGCAAGCCAGGCCTTTCTGCATGCTAGGCAAGCACTCTGGCAACCAAAGCAGGAGCTGCCTGCATGGAAAAGAGAAGTTCTGCTAATGTTTCAGATCTGTGAATAAGAAAACTATGTGTAATAAACCTGTGCCTCTGACAAGAGCAGACCCTGATAAGCCAGGATCTTTTGTTTGCAAAGCCCAAAGTCAACATCCTTGTGGCTTTTGGCAGAGACACAGGCCACATCAGGGAAAACAGGTATGTGTGTGTCTGAGAGCTTGGGGGACCAGAACAGTAACCAACTGCTTGGCCAAGGGGGACTGGCTGTGAAGCACCGTGGAAGAACTGTTGTCCTTGGTGCCCCTCCAGAAGAGGGTGTTATAGTTATTTTATTTGGTGCTGTGACAACAGCAGCTGGCTGAAGGAAGGGTTTGTTTTGGCTCACAGTTTGAGGGCACAGTCCACGGCAGGAAAGGCATCACGGCGGGAGTGTGGGGCAGCTGGTCGTACTGCATCCGCCGGCAGGGAGAGAAGGATGCAGTCAGTGCTCAGCTTGATTTCTCAAGTTTATCCCAAGCCCATAGCGCTGTGCTGCCCACATGTAAGGTGGGTAATCCCCTCTCATCTAACCCAGTCAAGACACTTCCTCACAATCAATCCTAGTTGATTCTAGATCCTGCCAACTGACAGTATTGATTAGTACGTACACACGCACACACACACACACAGTTTTTAAAGAGAAATAATATGTAAATGCAACCTAAAAAAACCAAGTCAGGCCTAGCGACTCACACTTGTAATCCTAGCACTAGAGGGGGTGAGTCAGAGAAATCGCCAGTTTGGGGCTAGCCTAGACTTCTTAGCAAGACCCTGTTACAAAATACTGAACGGAAGAATGAAGGACAGAGGGAGAAAGTGTGAAAATTAAATTATAAGCAAAATCTTTATTTAAAAGCAGATTCATTTTTCATAAAAATCAAGGCTGAGGGACTGGGGAGAGGTTCGGTGGGTAAGAGCATTCCCTGCAAAACCTGCGGACCTGGGTTCTGATCCCCGCACTCTGGTAAAAAACGGAGCATGGTTGGGTGCACTTTAACCCCAGTGATGGGGAAGGGAAGTGGTCAGAGCACAGCAGGACCGCTAGTGCTCTCCGACCACCCAGTATAGCTGGCAAAACTGCAGGCTCCAGGTTTAGGGACAGAGTCTATCTCAAGGAGATAATACAGAGAGAAATAGAAAAAGACACTCGACAGCTATGTTCCCGTGGGCATGGCTACACAGGTACACACACGCGCATACCTGTACAACTTAAACAGAGCATTACAGATATTATTTTTCTTTTACCTCAGAACCATTACTCCAGAGGGCACAACAAAGAAGTTTGGTCCATGAACAATTTCAAGTTTTTTAATACCCTCACAGATAGGGTACAATTATTACAATACATATTTGGCATCAATGGAAACTGAGACCTAGAAAATCTGCAGCCCCCGGGGATACAAAGACAAGGAAGAAAGTCAGCACCGGAAACATATAATCGAAGGATCTAGCTAAGCTCTTTTTCTGTCAGGCCCCTGGATAAGTTCATTCACACTCAGAGAGGAAGGATGTCTGGTCTGTCTCCTGCTTCCCCAGCCAACATAGACGGTACTCTTGTCCATCAGCCTCAGAGTCCATGGCCCAGGAAGAACAAGAAGTTCAGGGCCAACAAACCCATGTGCTTTCCATAGGACCAGAATGAATGGAGGCCCTTGACAAAGGAAAAGCCTGTCCCACACTTCAATCCCCTTCGAGGGCTCCCCTTAGCTTGTTGTCCTAGTCAGTGTTTGATTGCTGTGAAGAGACACCATGACCTCAGCAACTCTTAAGAAACAAAGCGTTGAACTGGGGCTAGTTAACAGTTCAGAGGTTTAGCCCATTACCATCATGGTGGTACACACAGCAGCACACAGGCAGGCAGGTGCTGGAGAAGGAGCTAAGAGCTCGACATCTGGATCCGCAGGCAGCAGGAAGACAGAGACGCTGGGCTTGGAATGGGCTTTTTGAAACCTCAAAACCCATCCTTAGTGACAGATTTTCTCCAACAAGGCCACACCTCCTAATACTTTCAAATAGCGCCAGGCTGGAGAGATGGCTCAGTGGTTAAGCGCACTGGCTGCTCTTCCAAAGGACCTGGGCTCAACTCCTAGCTACCACATGGTGGCTCACACCTCTCTGTAATGAGATCTGGTGCCCTCTTCAAAGAGTACCACTCTCTAGGGGCCAAGCAGTCAAAAATATGATGGGGGTGGCATTCTTATTCAAACCACCAAACTTGGTCTGCAAACTCAGCAACTCAAAGGTTCACACTTTCTATGATCTCTGTTGGCAGGCACTTGGGTGGCTTCCCTGGCCCATCAGTAGGCTGGCGGAGCGCAGTGGCGAAAGGCCCACACAGTCTCGTCTTCCTGCCCATCCACAGGCCACTGGCAAGGAGCCGCCTCCTGCATGACAGACTGTTTGCCTTCCAGCTTAGGAGACCCAGTGCTGCCGACAGCTCACAACAGTAAGCAGTGAAGGAAAACACATGCAAATCCCTAGCCTGGGGCCACACTGACAAGTGTCTATCCGGGCAGAGGGCTCACATTAAATTATGACAGAAGTGGCTAAATGGGACACATTGGCTGTTCTGAACCAGCTGTGGGTCAAGTCAGTGACTGTCAACCTGTGGGTCATGACCCCTTCGGGGTTGACCAACCCTTTCACAGGGGTAGTATATCAGATATTAAAGGGCGAATCAATCCCATACAAGTTTGGAATTATTATTAAAAGGGTTATTTATTTGAGGGGGAAAAACTTACAGAACACCGTCCTAGACAATAGCCCTCTACCAGGAAAGGAGTCCGAAGCAAGAGAGCGAGAGGAAGGCTGTCGCTGCTTTTTAAAGAGAAAGAGAGACCACACCCCAGTGGGCTGGTATCTCAAAGGCTATTGGCTGAAGGAGCGGAAGGAGTTCCTGCAGCAAGATATCCTGCATATCAGATATTTACATTATGATGCATAACAGTAGTGCGATGAAAATACTTTTATGACTGGGGGTCACCACAACATGAGGAACTGTATTAAAGAGTCACAGCATGAGGAAGGTTGAGAATCACTGATCTAGATGCTACTGGAAACACAAAAGAAATCAAAAGTTTCTACTCTGGCTCTTCTTAAACAAGGTCTTCAAATCTAAAAGCTGAAGTATAAAAGAGACGTTGACTGCGGATACAAAGGAAACCCTCACCCATGAATTCCTTCTCATCTCCTTCTGTGATGGGCAAATTATCAAAGTGACACAATCTAAAAACACCTGAGAAGAGAGTCTCAGTGAGGTATTGTCTGGATCAAGGTGGTCTGTGGACCTATCTGGGGGTGGCACCATCCCTATGCAGGGAATCCTGTATATAAATATATAAATATAAATCCTGTATATAAGTAGAGAAAGGAAGTTGAATTCATGCATGAATGCGTTCACTCTGTGTCAATATTAAGCAGCACAGAAAGCATCACACGAGGAAGGAACAGAATCCTCACAGAAATCTTTAACAGTGTTCAAGGATTAAATCACAGACTCCAATTGACCCAGACAACAAACAGTACTATAAACATCATTGTTTATCAACCAATATCCATAAATGAATATTCGTTTTAGAAAACGGCTTTCAATATGTTTCATGCCTACTTATGTGGTACTGGAAATTAAACCCAGGACTTCCTTGCACGTGAGGCAAAGCGCTCCGCCAACTGAGCTACAGCTCCATGGGTCCTATTTGTGAGGTCCATGAAACCAAGCACAAGGTTTTGGGCACAGTTGTGCGCACAGTAGGCATTCAGAAAGTCTGTGCTGAGTGAAAGAACCAACTCTAGTGGAAAGGGATCATCACGTCTCTTTTATACTTAAGAAAACAAGAATAGAAAAAAAATGCATCCAGTATGCGAGAGCCACAGAGCTCAGATGCAAAATGGTCAGGATGGGCTGAGGTTTGGCGCAGTAAGTAGGGAGCTGAACTTTGGGGGCTTACTGCAATGGCAGGCTGTTGCTCCCCCATGCCCTGTGTCTCTTACAGCCAAGCTGCCACCCTGCCCCATAGGTCATCACAGGGCTCAGGATGAAGGAGCCCCTCTCAGAGTACCGCTGACCTCACGCAGTGGGGAAGGGCACCCACAGCCCAGCCATGCACTGCCTCTCAATGGGCTTGGAGGCTTCACACCTGACTTCTGCTCACATTGATAGAACCGAGCAGGATGCAAATTACACATCAGGAGCAGGAGCATGGGGGGGGGGCTCCTGTGAAACACATTGTAACAATTCCTCTCAGGTAAATCACCTACACAGGCGCCTGCAATTGCCCTCCTAGCTATAGTCCCAAAGAACTGAAGATACTATCAATGCTTCTAGCAGTATTAACAATGAAAGGAAAGAAAAAACAAACAAACAGATATCTGTCAACAGAGGAATGGGTAAAGAAAACATCATCCATTCCTGCAATGGGAAATCGTTCAGCCTTAAGGAGAAATGAAAGTCTAACACACGCTACAACATGGAGGGACATTGAAAGCGCATACGGTGGCATACATAAGCCATGCTGTATGTGGTAAATAGATGATAAAAAGATAGAAATGACAAAGCACTAACATTTTATAAGCTGGAAATTATGGTGACCAGGGACGAGGGGGAGGGAGGAATGTAAAGTTCTTAGAGGCAGAATTTCAGTTTAGAAGGACGAGAAATCTGGGTGTGGATACTGGTGATGGCAGCAGACCGCTGTAAGTGAGGAGCTGGGGCCGTAGCTCAGCAGCGGAGTGCTTGCTAGCACGTGTGAGGCCTTGAGTCTGATACTCAGCCTGTGAGAAAATGCAAAGCAGTGAAGCACGATTAATAAAGAACTCAGAGAGAGAAATTGGGGTTCAGCCTGAAGGTCAGAAGAACCAAACAGCCAGCCACTGGCTCTTACCTCTACCTCACTCAGAAAATGGCGATCCTGCTTCCAAGAATCTCAGAATAAGACTGAGCCTCAGAGCTGTCTCCTCCCGTTTTATAATCCTCTCTCTCTCTAGGGCTGGGATTAAAGGCATGCACCGCCCAGTTTCTATGGCAACTAGTGTAGCTACTGGGATTAAAGATGTGTATTACCACTGCCTGGTCTGTAAGGCTGACCAGTAGGGCTGTTTTACTCTCTGATCTTCAGGCAAGCTTTATTTATTAAAATACAAATGAAATATTACTACAAAGTAGCAAATTGTGTGTACATTTTACCACAGTGAAGAAGCAAAAACAAACAAAAAGATTCATTTTGGGTTCCAGGGTACCAGGGTCTTCATTGAAGCGGAACCCAGGAACACAGCAGTATACTGTGCCTTTGTCTCCCTGACCTCTGTGTTGGCCGTGTGCTCCCTGGCCAGTAGCTGTGCCTCTAGCAGTACCTGGCACAGTCCAGCTGTCTTAGTTTGTTTTCTATTGTGATAAAAACACTGACCAAAGGCAGCGTGGAATGGAAAGAGTTAACTTTGGTTAGAGTCCATCATCAAAAGACAGAGGCAGGAATCTGGAAGCCGAAACTGAAGCAGAGACCCCAAGGGAACCCTGCCTCCTGGCTTGCCTCCTAGCTCATGTTCAGTTACCTTTCTTAAACAGACTAGGACCACCTGTCTAGTAGTGGACTGGGTCCTCCATCATGGATTATCAACCAACCAATCAAAAAAAAAAATACCCACATAGATATAACCATTGGGCCACATTGATGGACGCAATTCCTGGAGGTTCTCCCTTCCCTCTTGTTTGTGTCTAGTTGACAGAGGCCACAGAGGGGTACTGTTTAGTGGCTTGTTCCTCACAGCTTAGTTAGCTTGCTTTCTTAGAGACCTCAGGATCACCAGCCCAGGGATGAACTCCCTCAATCACTAATGATGAAAATGCCCTACAGATGGATCTTAGGGAGGCATTTCCTCAACTGAGACTCCCTCCTTTCAGATAATTCTATCTTGAGTCAAATTGCTATAAAACAAGCCAAGCACAGTCACCACGATGTGTTTCTGCGGTGGCCCAGGTCCACCCCAGGGCTTCGTGCATACTAGGCAAGCGCTCTACCAACAGAGCGGCATCCCCAGTCATTATTTTAATTGTGTCTCACTCTGTTAGCCTTAAAACACCTTCGTAAATATTGTAAAGCACTCCCTCGGCCAGGTGATACATTTTAGTTCCCATCTCCCACCGCCAAGACCGAGGAACCCTGCTCTTTAAGCTCTGAGGGTCACGGGGGTCATGTGAGTAAGCAAGGCTTTGAAGATACTTTGACAAAATAAAGAAGTGTGGAATGATGCTATATACCGAGTAAGCTCGGCAAATGGGTTTCACTGAATACTCAGTCCGCGTACAAACGAATAAATATGTCTTTTAATAAGGTCGTAAACACACTTGAAGACCCAGGGCTATTCTCCCAACAGAAAGAGATAGGTCAAAGAGTGAGGACTGGAAGGGGCCACGAGGGAGGCAAAGAGGAAAGAGAATGAGGGACTGGGAGAAATGAAGACCCCAGCCTTGGATTCTTCAGTTAGCACAGGAAAACGTAGGGAGACTAGGGGGACCTGCAAGGACGTGGCCCGACCTCCACTGGCCCCACCCCTTCATTCCCCGCCCATCCCCACCCCGCCCCATCACGCTCTGCTACTCGGCCGGCCCCTGGCCCCACGGGGGGTGGGGGTGGGGACCCAAACCGGTAACCTCTACCCGGCCGCTTCCCATTGGCCATGCACGCGAGCGAAGTCCACAGAGGCCAATGAGCGGCGGCCACGGCGCGGCGAGCCCTTCCGGCCCGCCCCCGCGCGCCGGCGCACCGCCCGCTAGAAGTCGAGGGCGGGACGTGGGCGCGGCAGAGCCGAAGCGGCGGCAGCGCGGACGGAATGCGGCTTCTCGGCATGGCTCGCCTGGAGCTCGGTAAGCGCGGGCCTGCCATTGGAGGCCGGGCTGGGGTTGGTCGGAGAGTCCGGGGCCGCGGAGCAGGCCCGAGTGGAGGGGACAGGGTGCCGGCCCAGCCTGAGGACTCCTCGGCCGGCGGGGAGGGGAAGGCCCACCCGGGCTCTCTGCAGGAGGCCCCGGGGAGTCGGGGACTCACTGCTTCTGCTCACCTCGAGTGCCGGCCACCACCGGTCCAGCTCAGCCTTCACTTTTAGACGCGGGTAGCAGAAGTCTCACCTGAGATGCGGACTGAAGGTGGGCAGTGCCTTCCGAGGGAGGCCTCGCCGCACCTAAGCACTTTAATGCCTTTGAACGTCCGCCTAGGCGCCCCGGAATGATGGTTAGCGACCCAGTGGGTGAATTTTGGGGTCCCCTCTTTTCCCCGGCTCGCTTTGTTCACGGCCCTAGAGTCTTCAGACAGTACTTAACTCAGCCTAGATCATGACTGGAAAGAAGGGAAGATAAGTCCCTGCACTCCCTCCTGTTTCATTTACTGTCTGTGACCGGCAGCGTGTTTTCTCACCTCTCTGCCAGTGTTCTTTTTATTTTTTTTCTTTCAACCGTGCTCACCCAATGAGCGGCAGTACATGTTTAAGAAGTGCTTGCTGGGTTACGGTAGAGAGCAGATGAGAGGGAAAAGATTTAATCTCTAGTTTTCCCCGTGAGTGGCTGTGAAAGTGAGCCTATCAATTAGCTCATTATTTTAATCAGGTAGTCAGCCCTCTTTTGGACACTCTGCTGCAGGCGGGTGCCAGGCAGAAATATTACAGGCGTGAATTTATAACACCCATAACGGTTGCGGAGATTGAATGGGAAGCCACAGATGGCCAAACCATCTGCACGCATGGAGTGTGGACCCCGGGAGTTCTGTTTCCCGGTGGTGCTCATAGTCACTGTAGAGTGACCCAGCGGAACTTGATGGGTCAGCATTGACCTATTCGCTCCCCACCATCCCCACCCGAGGAGGGGGCTGATGCTAGGGGAGCAGATGCAAGGGGCAGTGTGTTTGATCCCTCCTGACCCTGGTAGATCTTGGAGCCATCAATTGGTAGACTGAGGCAGAATTGGGAGGTTCTGCTTCTCTTGGCCATTTGGGCAGGCATCCACAGGGATGGGTGGTGACTCCATGCCTCAGGGAGGCATTTCTTTTGCATGGGCAGTTTGTTTTTCCTAGACGTTATGGTTAAGTCTTTTGTCTGTACACTTCTGCCTGGTTCTCTAAAGAGCTTCCCTTAACAGATGGCTACCCAATTGAAACAACTTATCAAAGATCTAAGACCTAAACACCTTAAAAAACTTAGAGTGACCACCAGTCAGAAGTAGATTGCAACAAGGTTCTAGTGTGTTGGAGGTCATTGTCCATATGACTTTGTGTACAGAGTTTCCATAACTTCTGATTTTTTTCTCCAGCTCTGAAATTTTCATAAGACATTAGTGTATCGAGCAAGTATGAATTCATAACAATTTCATGAACAAGATAAACTTCTTGTAAAGCAGTAGAACTCACTGGACGCGTCTTTAATCCCAGCACTCTCAAGACAAGCTCTAGTCCCTTGGCCGAACAGCACCATCCAATAGAAATACAGTGATGCAAATGCTCTATGTAATGTAATCCTAAATTTCTAGGAGCCACACTAAAGCAGAAGAGGTAACAGCACTTTGAGTTAGTTTTACGTAATGACCACATTTATGGTGGCAACCCCACTGGATTATATGCCCTAATGATGTCCTAGCTGTCCCTATTTGTGGCTTTGTCACAGTGGTGAGATCGTCTGCATGCATGCTTTTCAGGATGCATCCTGTCACTAAGCCCTGCTTATCTGTACTTAACCCATCATGATTTCAGCACATGCTCAGTATGAAAATATTAATAAAAATTTTCTAATTTCTCTCCAACTCTTCGGAATTCAGTATGCTTTTTTTTCCCCCTTGGAGAGCCAGCCCACTGACTGAGCTGGCATCCCATCCTACTCTGTGAATTAGATAGAGCGCCGCCGCCCCCCCCCCCCCCCCCCCCCCCCCCCCCCCCCCCCCCCCCCGTCACTGACTCTGGATTCCCGTCCTGACTTGGGGCATCTTATTGAGATCTTCAGTGTCCTTCGCCTCTCCCACTGTGCACATAGGTCCACACAGATCAGTCCCATCTCCACACCGAAGCTCCCCTCTACTCTACACGGTGCCTGCTCGCCCCAGTTCCTCCTAACGAAACTCACTGAAAGAGCTGTCTGGACTTACTGCCTCCTCTTCTCCAACCCTCTGCCCACTACTTGCTGTCACAGTTTTTTACTGTCACAGTTGCCCAGGTGCTCACAGACAGCTTTATCATTGATTGAAGTAGCTAGCTTCAGCCTTTCCTGCTGTACCCTGGTAGTATGTTGATTGTCTCTCAGTCCATACTTGGTTTGTGTAACATCACTCTTAGTAAAGGCCACTTTTATTTCATAAGTTTCTACAATATTGGCCCCCTCTATAATTCAAATGCAATATACTTCTTTGACATTTATATTTGGATATATTAGCTGTACAGAATAGTGGGTTTCCTTGTGACATTTTCATGCATGTACATAATGTACTTTGGTCATATTCACACACAGACACACCATTACCCTTTCCTATTTCCTGTCCTTCTGGTCCCATTCCTCTTTCTCTATAGTTCCCTTCTGTTGTATGTTTGTGATGTGGGAGTGTGTGATGCATTCTCTTGCGTGTAGAGGTGTATACGCTGTGCCTGCAGAGGCCAAAAGGGCATGTTGAGTGTCTTCCTCTATCACTCTCTACCTTACTCCCATGAGAGAGGGCCACTGACTAAATCAGAAGCTCAGCTCTCAGCTAGGCTGGCCAGCAAGCTTCCAGGATCCTTCTGCCCCTCTCCCCCGCCCCCCCACGGTGGTGTAAAGCCATGCTCACCTCTTTATGTGGGCAGGAAGGGTGCAAACTTGGATCTTCATGCTTGCATAGCAAGTGTTCTTAATCCGCTAGGCCATCTTCCCTACTTTTGCATCTTTAAAAAACAAATTGGATTCCATCAGATGCAGTGTTCTTGAATAATGTCTCTGTTTATTCATGCCAAGGCATACATAACCAACAGCTTGGAAACAGGAGCTTGAGAGCCATTCTGCCACTTGGCATGTTTGCATTGACCATACATGGGTCTTTTCTTCCTGTGTTTGCTTATTTACAAAATGAGGATGATTCCCAGATTCTAGCTGTGAAGAATCAGGCACTTCATTTGACATTGGAAGCAGCAACTGCCATGGTTTTGAGTGATCCATGCCCTTCATGCCCAGCACTGCAACAGGAAGGACCCAAGGGCAGGGGCAGGCCCAGGCTGTCCTCTTCGGCAAGGTCCTTGGGTTGGGGAGGATCCTGTACTGTGGGCCGTGCTGTCACTGCTGTGTTTTGCCGTTTGTCCAGGTCTGGTGAGCTGTGCCTTCTTTCTGGCAGTCAGTGGTCTGTATTCCTCTAGTGATGATGTCATCGAGTTAACACCATCAAATTTCAACAGAGAAGTTATTCAGAGCAATAGTCTGTGGCTTGTAGAGTTTTATGCTCCATGGTACGTATTATAAAATAGTTACGCCTTTTAAAGATTGACCGGTTGATTTTGCTTTTTTGCCATAGCGTCACTTGCTCCGACTGACTTGAACTTGCTGAGATCCACCTGCCTCTGCCTCCCAAGTGCTGGGATTAAAGGTGTACACCATCATGCTCAGCTATTTTTAATTGTGTTTATGTGCACATAAGTATAGGTGTCCTGTGTGGTCTAGGTTGGTCTGGAACCCCGGAGTTATGTAGCCCAGGCTGACCTTGAGCATATATATTCTTGCCTCAGCATCCTGAGAACTGAGGTTACAGATCCATACCACCATGTCCAAGTAGTTGTAGACTAGGAGACTGGACTGCACATGTTAGTCTCTTGAAACCTCAAAGATTGAGTCAGTTGTGGGGTGGTCTGGCAAGGCGTCTCAGTGAGAAAAGCTTCTTGCAGCCAAGCATGTTGACCCGAGTTCAGTCCTCGGGACCCACGGTGGAGGGAGGCCTGGGCTTTCATACGAACACAGAATGCAGTGTTGCACTGCATGCTGGGTAAAGCCTGTGCTGGAAAGGAAAGCAAAGGCTCAGCAGTGGGAACTGTGAAGTGTGCAGGGCTGTGGTGGCCGTAAGGCAGCAGGATGTCAGACCCTTGAGAGCAGCTGACTGCCAGCTGCTCCTCTGAAGATGAGCTAAGCTCAGAAGTGAGCAGCATCTTGTCGGCTTCAGAAGGGATATTCCTAGTCACTTTTCTATTGCTGTGGTGAAACACCACAACCAAGGCAGCTTCCAGGAGAAAGAGTTTATTTGGGCTTATGGTTCAAAAAGGAGAGTCCGTAGTGTTGGAGCCGAGGTGGCAGACCAGAGGCATGGTGCTGACTAAAAGTGGCATGAGTTGAAACTCTCGAGGCCCACCAGGGTGGCACACATCCTCAAGCAAGGCTGCACCTCCTCAGCCTGCCCAGACAGCACCACCAACTGGGCACGGAGTAGCACAATACCCAGGACTATGGGGAGCCTCTCATTTGAACCACCACAGGATATGACATGAACTGTTTATCTTTAAGGCAGATTCTTATCAAGTTGCCCAGGCTGGCCTTGAACTTGTTCCTTTGCCTCAGTCTTCCAAATAGCCAGGATCACAGACCTGTGCTGCCAGACCTGGGCTCATGGCATTCTTACCATCGGATCCCAAAGTCCTGAGTAGGTGCA
The DNA here is from genome assembly GCA_004026605.1 of Ondatra zibethicus. Lineage (NCBI taxonomy): Eukaryota > Metazoa > Chordata > Mammalia > Rodentia > Cricetidae > Ondatra > Ondatra zibethicus. The sequence goes on from PVIU01008797.1 coordinate 33,152, forward strand.
TTTTAGGGTGTGCCCACTGAAAGTTCTGTTGTGGATGCTGAGACTGTTCTCGAAACTTAGCTTCTTGCAGATTACCTAAGGGTCAGTGTTAACATTCATGCCAGCACAATGCTTTGACTATCTTCTAAAGATTTTAAAATCCAATTGCTAGTTTCTATGGTTAGCCCATCTGAATTAGCCTGGCAAATAGTACTCGTACAGTTATTAAATGGCTCTGTGAGGTGATTTTGCAGTCAGCTTCTTATCCATTGTGTCGTGGGTAGTTCATTTGTTTCTGAGAGCTGCAGCACAAGAAAACGTCCCCGGGAAACTTAGCAGATGGTGTGATCTCGAAGGCAGGTTCTGGATGTGGTAGGCAACAACTGTGCCCGCAGTTTTATGTGCAGTGTTCTGAGAAAACAGCTAATTAGAACAATCGCTTTCAGCCTTTTTATGCTTGGTTTCTAACATCCCAGAGACAACCTTGGGCTCCCTCACAAAGTAAAGGCTTTAGGTGGTGAATAGAGCAGAGTAGGGCGTAATGGCACATGCTGTTAGTTCTAGCGCTCCAGAAGCTGAGGCAGGAGGATTGTGAGGAGTTCCGGGGCTACATAGCAAGACCTTTTCTTTAAAACACTTGGGAGGATCGTAAGTTCAACGTCAACCTATGGACTACATGAGACTCAAAAAGAAATGAAGGGAGCCGGGCGGTGGTGGCGCACACCTTTAATCCCAGCACTCCGGAGGCAGAGGCAGGCCGATCTCTGTGAGTTCAAGGACAGCCTGATCTACAAGAGCTAGTTCCAGGACAGGCTCCAAAGCTACAGAGAAACCCTGTCTTGAAAAACTAAAAAAAAAAAAAAAAGAAAGAAAGAAAGAAAAAAGAAATGAAGGGGCAGAGTACAAATTGAGGATCTATCTACAATGCTTGGAGCCAGAGGTGTTTGGAGCCTTGAAGATTTTGAAGATTTTGCCCACTGAACATCTCTAAAATTCAAAAACCGAGGACTGGATGCCATGTAGTGCTCCAAAGATTTCCTGTCTGGATGGTTTTGTTTGTTTTACTTTTTCGCAGTACTGGGAGTTGAACCAGGACTTTGCTCACACTGGGCCCTGAGCTGCATCCCCACCTCTGGATTTAAAATTTCAGGATTATGGATACTCATCTTGATTTCTTTTCTAACCTAACAAATACCAAGAAGCATCAAGTCTAACAGCTATGTAATTCTAAAGGTGTTGTACACATAAATGATGCTACAGTGTCTTCAGCAATTGTACTGATAAGAAAATAGCTATGGTTTTTATTTATGGAAGCCATTAAGTAGTAGTAATCTCATCAACTGTGTGTAACAACATTAATAAAAACCCAGAGACAGAAATTGGGGTTCAGCCTGAAGATCAGAAAAGCAAAACAGCCAGCCACTGGCTCTTACCCCTACCTCAGTCTGAAATGGTGATTCTTTCTCCTGGAATCTCACATTGAGACTGACTGAGAAATGTCTCCTCCCGTCTTACATTCCTCTCTAGGGCTGGGATTAAAGCCGTGCACTGCCCGGTTTCTATGGCAAACTTGCGTGACTACTGGGATTAAAGGTGTGGGTCACCACTGCCCGGTCTGTAAGGCTGACCAGTGGGGCTGTTTTACTCTCTGAACTTCAGGCAAGCTTTATTTATTAAAATATAAATGAAATATCACTACAACTGTAGATGTTTACATTTATAATAGAAAGAACTTCTAAGTTTCTATTATAGGTTAGCAAAAATGGATTAATTTTTATTTGGTTCTTTGGTCTGTGCATAGGATTTAAGAGCAGATTGAAGCAGTGTGTGCTCTGACCATTTAATTTGAATCCTCCCGTCTTAGAGAAACCGAAACCTCAGCCTTGTGAATATTTGACTTCAAGATTTTAAGTGTCTCACCTAAGCAGCGAAGCATACATAAATGCGTGTATAAATATGTTAAAGCACCCATTCAAGGCACTGCTACAGAATAACTTTGCTTAAAATGTTGGGACTGAGTTCAAGTCCTTCAGTATTAATTACGTGGTGTCTTCATGGGAGCATGGCGGGGCAGGGGCTCCTTCAGAAAGGCAGTGGCACAGGCAAGCTAGCACTGGGATTGAGTCATTTGCCAGTTTCTGTTTCTAGAGTGAAGATAGTAGTGAAGGCCTGTCCTCAGCTTTACACAGATCCAGCGATGGCCTTAGAGACCCAGGTAGAAGAGACAAGTAAAATCTTGTTAAAATATTTACCATACTGCCTATTAGTAAACTACACTGCCTGCACACAGTGGGCATTGCACGGTCGTGAGATTGAGTGGTGCAGTTACCATGACCTTACTGGATAGTAGAAGTGGATTTCTGTTTCTGTCACACAGTATGCTGCCTGGTAATAGTTCGCAGCACATTTGTTTGGTCTTTGAGAGAGGATCTCACTGTGTTTGTCTTAGCTGTGCTGAAAGTTACTGTGTAGACCAGGCTAGCCTTGAACTTGTGGTCCTGCCTCTGCCACCCAGGTGCTGTTCTGACAGGTCTGTCCTGCCCTGCCTGACTTACAGAAGGTTTTGGTTGGTTTTACGGAATTAGTGCCTGCAAAAGGTTTTCCTGTGTTCTAATAGCCTGTGTGATTGATTGTTGAATGGTTATGGTTTACTGGAGTTGTTAGATTTATGAAACGCTGAGTATCCAAGTACAGTCACTGGGCCTCTTGGTCCATGTCCTCCTTACAAGCTCCCAGCCCTGTGGAGTCCCACACTGGTGGCTGCCTTAAGAACTGAAGGTCAAAGGATTTAACTAACTGTCAACCTTATTTGTGTTTTGTCTCTTGCAGGTGTGGTCATTGCCAGAGGTTAACACCAGAGTGGAAAAAAGCAGCCACTGCTTTGAAAGTGAGTGTCTGAGGCGGCCTATTCGCTGTGTGTTTAAATTTGAAGATGGGTTAGTGTATGCTAGGAAGGTAATTTGCATGGTGAAGTCCTGAGTGCTGGTTGTGCTGCCAAATACCATGTGGGGGAAGGGTGTGGGACAGATGCTACTTCTCAAGTCATTTGGTTTTATTCCGCCCGTTTCTAAGCTAAATTATGTATTTATCTTAGCCATGCTGGTTCTGAAGGCTTTGGTGTCCAGTTTTCCCCCCAGAGACACTCCCCATTGGCAGGACTTGCCCTTCACCCATCGTGCGACTTAAATTCTCTTCTTTCAAGGCTAACCTCCTCAGTGGTCCTTGTAACTTCTCTGAGCTCTTTGCCTTGAGTACTTGAGTCTGATGGGGCTGTAGGGGCAGGGGAAGGAGGTAACCTGTCTGTATTTCCTCAGGATGTTGTCAAAGTTGGTGCAGTGGACGCAGATAAGCATCAGTCCCTGGGCGGTCAGTACGGTGTCCAGGGATTTCCTACCATCAAGATATTTGGAGCGAACAAAAACAGACCAGAAGATTATCAGGGTAAGGACTCTTCTACTCCATTCCCCTGTAGGCGACACCGGCTGTAACCAGTTAGCCTGGCTCCCGTAGGGACTTGACCTTGCTATCTGTGCTGGCTTACAGCACAGCATTTACTACCTCCTCCAGGTTTTGAGCATTAGCTTATAGGTAAGGGGGTGTGTCCAGGCTCATGCGTGCATGAATGTCAGTTCTTTTTTTTTTCTTTTTTCTTTTTTTTAATTTATTTATTTCATATGCATTGGTGTTTTGCCTTCATATATGTCTGTGTGAGGGTGTTGGATCCCATGGAACTGGAGTCACAGACAGCTGTGAGCTGCCATGTGGGTGCTGGGAATTGAACCCTGGTCCTCTGGAAGAGCAGTCAGAGCTCTTAACCACTGAGCCATCTCTCCAGCCCTGAATGTCAGTTCTTTAGGGTGGTTTTAGAGCCCACTTAGCTCCATGCCTTTCCCATTACAGCTGTTTCATATTTGATGAAGATCTATGTTTTCCTCCCTTTACTGTAAGACTAGAGACTGGCAAAACATACATATATTTGCCTATAATCTTTATGCCTTAACACATGTGCCATTGACTGGGAAACTGTTATTAGTGTCATGAACTGTTGACAATAATAGGTACTCCACATTCTCCCAGTTCTAGAGATAAGAGAATTGTGTGTGTCTATTAGGAGTCGCTTAGGCAGCTAGAGAATTCCGGCCCTCAGTTCCCAGGATTAAATGTTATCTTAGTCACACTGCTCTTAAAGCACCACTGGGGATAGGACTGGCGTGTCTGTTGGTGAGCTATGTTCATACATGCAGGGTTAAAGAGCTGCTAAATATGACATAAAGTAACTGATAATTGCGTATGTGAACAGAAGTGCCTATGGGCTGAATCCCAGTCAGACTCGGCCTGGGAAGTCCCAGGGCTGTGGAATCTAAAGAGTAAACTTTAAGGCACAGCCTGCTATACCTGCCCCGCCTCTCCATGCTTGGGCCTCTGGCCTTGCTGCTTTTCTGCCGGAATGTAATTGAAATAGTAGATGCCAAGGGTAGGGATGTGTACTTGGTAATAGTCTGCTTGGTAAATCTCTAGACTTGGGGGTCAGAATCCTTGGAGACAAAGCCTTGGATGCTTGGTTTCTTCTTGATGATGCATTTTTGTTTTCCAGAGTAAGCATTTCTGTCTGCTTCGAAATGATAATTGGTTATAGTTTCGCTGCTTGACAAAAACAGAATACTTAGAGCATTCTGCTATGGCCATAGTTATTCGTAAATAAGGTTGTTATTATTATACTTATATAAATAAGTATACTTATATACTTATTTATGGACCTCAGTGCTCATATGAAGTCATAGAACCATTTTCAGGAGTTCTCACCTTCTACCACATGGATCTCAGAAATTGAATTCAGGTCTGGCTTGGTGCCAAGCACTTTTACCTACTGAGCCATCTCACCTGCCCTAAAAAAGGTGTTTGGGACATAGCCCCACCTGGGACTTCATGGATTGGCAAGGCTGCCTTTGCACCGCAACAGCAGAATCGAGTGGTTACAAGAGGCAGATTGACTTCAAAGATAGATAGCCCTTGTATGAGTATGGCCTGTTGTGGGAAGAGTGGGTCAGCCCTCCTTCCCTAGATGGGTTCTCCTTGGGTACATTCTGTTCCATAGGGTGGGACAGGGATGCTCGCTGGGATATAGAGCTATCTGTGGTAGGGATGGAAGTCTGCTCTTATGTTGAGTCTGGGCTTTCGGTTAACTGAGCACTTCCTAAGTGTTCTCTCTGCACAGTTTAGTAGGTGTGTGACCATAAAGCAGCTTTCTTTCCCTATCCATGCGTACTTTATAAATTAGGCAGTCGGAGACCAACAGTAACTAACGGTAAAGTAGAACCATGGACGTTAGTGACTGCGGTCTCACTTCAAAGAGCTAAGACAAACCATATTCTTGGACTGTGGCCGAGCGGACCATAGAAGATAGGAGCCACAGGTCAGGTGGTTCCTGTAGTGTTTCCCTTCTAATGTGATGTTGGAGCTCTATTAGAGCCTTTGAACTTTGAGGGTGGCTTCAAGGCATGTATTCTGTGTCCTCTCTTCCCATACTCTCCTGTCTATTCTCCATGTCGTAGAAAAGGTGTGTTGACTTTCTCCCCTATACTTGGGGAGTTTTCCTGCCTTCTTGACTACCTCTAAGTGTCTTCCATGATCATATTGTCTATCCAGTAAACATGAGAGTCTCTAATTAGAAGATGTGGTTTTCCAGACAGTGGACAGGGAACTGAAGAAACTGGCATTTTGAGTGGGGAGTCTAGGGCAGAGTGCATTCTGGGAGAGTGCCACAGTGAGTGTGTGAGACCCAATCACCATCAGTTGCTGACAGATGTGGAGTTATGCGGCCCTTGTGTAGAAGGCCAGCCTGAGATTGCCCGCCTTCCCTTGACTGTCCCTTGCTGTCCCACAGGAGGCAGAACTGGGGAAGCCATCGTAGACGCTGCCCTCAGTGCTTTGCGCCAGCTTGTGAAGGACCGCCTTGGTGGGCGGAGTGGTGGGTACAGTTCTGGAAAACAGGTAAGGCTGTGTGGTGCCTGACTTAGTGTGTCTTGGTTTTCTGCCTGAATGTGTGTGTTCCTTACAGAGGGTGTCATGTAGCCTAGGCTAGCCTTGGATTTTCTTTGTGGCCAAGGATGACTTTAAATTCTTCTGTTTCTACCTCCAAAGTTCTGGGATTACAGGAGTGTACAATCTCTACCCAGCTATTCATTGCCATCCTTAGAGTTTCGTGGCAAGACCTACTTAATCACAGTCTAAGAATGAGGTTGCCAGATAGGTGTCTTGGACCCTAGCCTGGAATGGGGAGTTGAACTACAGAGTGAAGAAGCTCCGCTCCATGCTGGAAGGCTCTGGGATCTCATGACTTTCCCAGTTCCGAGAGGAGAATAGAGTCCTGGACTCACTTTCCAGACTCCTTTTGCGAGAGCTCTTGACCTGTGTCTGCAGGAGTGAGTCTGGAGTGCATGGGGAGTTCTGCAGGGTAAATAGGAAGAGGAAGAGAGACAAGTTCCTATTCTAGGATTTGTGCTCAGTGTGCTTTTGTATAAATGCAAAGCTTGACTGTGATGCGCCCGTAGAAATGAAGCTATTTATAAAATGGCTCTCTGCCCTAAGGGCCAGACCAACCGAGACAGTTTTAGCCCTACTCATAGGTGACATCGTTGCCTTGCCTCTGCTATGGCAGTTAACCTGGTGACAGACAGCAGCATAGCAGAGTGATCAGCACCATAGGTCTGCCTGAAGAAAATTCAGGTCTAAGGGTATAGATTCGTGGCTGAGTCCTTGCCTGTCATCAAGTCCTGGGAAGATGAAGCACTGGTGTGAGCTATTTGAGTGATCTGGACTACGAATATGAACGTGGAGAAACAGTTGTGTCTGCACAGAGTGCGCTGCTGGAGCCTGCATTCAGCTGTGTTGTGGGCGCTTGAGCTCTTCATACACAGCAGGTAGAAGAACTCAAGGCGGATCATATGTTGTTCTGAATGTAGCAAGAGGTGTTGAAAAGTAAGACTGCTACCAAGCAAAAATCATAGTAAGGAATGCTTCCCATTCAGTCATTAGATAGTGGTTTTCATTTATTTGCTAATGAGCAAATCGAAAACTTGTAAAATCGAACCTTGTAAAATAATTGTTTGGTCTACACTTGCAGTAGTGGTGTTCATTTTTGACTGGGTAGTAGCTTAACATTTCCTGTTGCTGTGACAGGGCAGAGGTGACAGTTCAAGTAAGAAGGACGTGATAGAGCTAACGGATGACACCTTTGATAAGAATGTCCTTGACAGTGAAGATGTTTGGATGGTTGAGTTTTATGCTCCATGGTGCGGACATTGCAAAAAGTAAGTGCCTTTGACCAAATAAGCGTATTCAGTCCTGGTGCTTCCGGTATAGTCATCCAGCTACGATTCAGCCAGGGGAGACTGGCTAGTGTCCAGATTTGGGGGACAGGTGCATCATCCCTTTGGTGAAGCTACCAAGATGTGTTTGAAGTGTGAAGGCCAGAATGTAGAGCTCAGTTGGTGTGAGGACCTGTGCTGTGGACTCACTGTACTTCTAAAATGGGTTTCTGTAGCCTGGAGCCAGAGTGGGCGACCGCAGCCACAGAAGTGAAGGAGCAAACGAAGGGGAAGGTGAAGCTGGCAGCTGTGGATGCCACTGTGAATCAGGTTCTAGCCAGCCGATATGGGGTGAGTGTGTTTACGACTCATTTACTTTGAGAAATACTCAAGATTTTCAACAGCTGTTTGACCCCTGGCCTCCCTTCAAAGTAGGCAGGGAAGTGTTTAAGCACTTGTAGGTGAAGAGATGGTGTCCCTAGCTGTCGAGTCTGAACTCGCGGCTGGTGGGTTTGTGCACATCACTCCACTTGGCCTTTGCTTGCTCTAGGTTTCACAGGGTTTCTCAGTTGGCTTTTGAAAATTGATCTTCTTGCTCTGGAGTATACATACTGTATTAAATATCCAGAGCTTGGACAGGGTTTGACTGTACTCCACAAGTAATGACTCTCTAACCATGTTTCCAGCTGGGAATTCCTCCTACCCCCATTTTGATGATTTAAGCCATGGGGTATGTTAGGCAAGTGCTCCACCACTGTGCCACGTTCCCAGCACTTACATATTTATTTTTGAGGCGGTGTTTTATTAAGTGGCCCAGAGTGGCCTCCAACTTGTGATCTTTCCTTCAGCCTTCCAAATTTATGGGTATGTGCCCATGCTTAACTGGAGCATATTTTTGTGATAGTGAAGTGTCTGTGAAGTGGTTTTAGAAACCATAAAGATTGTGGGGTTATTGTTATTCAATTTTCCATCTTAAAACATTGTGGTTGTTACTGTACTTTAACAGATTAGAGGATTCCCTACAATCAAGATATTTCAGAAAGGCGAGTCTCCCGCAGACTATGATGGTGGGCGGACGAGATCAGACATAGTGTCAAGGGCCCTCGATTTGTTCTCGGATAATGCTCCACCTCCAGAGCTGCTTGAGGTAAAGTGCTCCCCCTGGTGGTGAGGAAGCTCCCGTCTGCTGTGAACCCTTTATCTGGGTGAGCTCTTTGCTTTTGACCATGTAGCCCGAACTAGCCTTGAGTTCACAGCAATCTTCCTGTTTCTGCCCCACAAATACTGAGATTATAGGCATGTGCCCAAGTGATTTACTCCCTTTCTTTAATTTACTACTTTTGGGGATTAAAATACTGTACAAAACCTCACCTGAGTGGATTCCGTCACCTGGGCTGTTAGAGCTCTGTCCTACAGTGCACACGCCTCCAGTTCTCACAGCAGCACCGAGAGGGAAGATCACTCTCGCCTTCATGCGCTTTTAAGAAAACAGACACAAGAGCCTCTCACTGTGTAAATGCCTTGTGCGCATGTCTGTGTGACCTATTGATTCAGCTGTGGCAGGCCAGGCTGTACCAGGGCATTGCAGTTTTAGAGACTGCTTAGGTGGCCTAGGAATGAATGATGGCATACATTTCTAGAGGGTTCTAGATGTCATGTCTGTGTGAGGAAACATCGTGTAGGGGGTCTCTGAGTGTTGCGTTGCACAACTGCCCTGTCTTTGTGCAGATAATCAACGAAGACGTTGCCAAGAAGACATGTGAGGAGCATCAGCTCTGTGTCGTGGCCGTGCTGCCCCACATCCTGGACACCGGTGAGCACAGGCTGGGTCTCATTGCTGCCGCTGCTCAGAGTACTTCCTAAGTAAACTGATTTTATTTCACCTTCAATATTCTTGTCTATAAATCAGGGGCTGCAGGCAGAAACTCTTACTTGGAAGTTCTTCTGAAACTAGCTGACAAATACAAGAAGAAAATGTGGGGGTGAGTTCTGAAGCTCAGAGTCTGACCTCTGAGAACGGGGTGCAGACCTTCCTGCCTCTTGCCTCGAATGTTCTCTGCAGTGTGTGCTTGTGTTTGTCTGCTTGTGCTTTGTCACTAGATTGTTACTTACCAGTCCTGAGATATGCGTGGTAACTAAGTTTAGGTGACTCAGTGGACGACAGCCTTGTAGGATCTGAGCACGCGCCTATCCCACACTCCTTTCTAAGATTTGGATGTAACTTAGATTCTAATCCAGAAAGCGTCCTTGCCCTAAAGCCAGTCTGCTTTCCCAGGTGGCTGTGGACAGAAGCTGGAGCTCAGTATGAGCTGGAGAACGCACTGGGGATCGGAGGGTTTGGGTACCCTGCCATGGCAGCCATCAACGCACGCAAAATGAAGTTTGCTCTTCTCAAAGGGTCTTTCAGTGAACAAGGCATTAATGAATTTCTCAGGTAATATTTTCTTAGTTGTTTATTATCTTATTTGTTAGGTTTTGTTTATTTATATTGTTATGTGTCAACCAGGCAGTAAGCAGAACTAATTTGCATTTAAAGCATAAGAGTAATTGGCTGGTGGCGCAAGCCTTTAATCCCAGCACTCAGGAGGCAGAGGCAGGCGGATCTCTGTGAGTTCAAAGCCAGCCTGGTCTACAAAAGCTAATTCCAGGACAGGCACCAGAGCTATACAGAGAAACCCTGTCTCAAACAAACAACATAAGAGTAATTGGATGTTTCTAAAATTGAGCTTTCAAATCATTCCTCTTTCCTGTGGCAGGTGTCCCTGCTCTTCCCTGCCTTGCTTGTCATACTGCACACGTGTTCAGGCCTCATTCTAACTACAAGGTCTTCCAAGGTCTTGTGCGTGTCTCACTGTTCCCACCCTTAGTTTGTACTTGGTATTGCTGACCTCAGGTCAGAACCCGTGGCTTTGGAATGTATGTGAAAATGAGGATCCTCCTGCTGTAGGCAAACATGATGGGGTCTTAATTCCTAAGCCAGTTTGCAGAGCTCCACCCTGCCCTGCTGTTCACCTCTTCCTAAAACTCATTCCATCAGTTCTTGGGCAAATACAAGTGTTGACCTAGAGAGGGCAATTGTGTTTCCTGTTCCTGCTTTCTTCCTTGTTCATTTCTCAGCTGCCATGTGAAGTGAGAGTTTTTAACTTTCTGTTTGATACAAAAGTTGGTGGCTGGCAGTCTGCTGAGACTGTCCTGTGAGTGTGCCTGGGCCAGGGGCCACACTGAGGCTGTTGTTCTTAAGCCATGTAGACTACAAGTTGTGCTGTGCTTAGTAACAGTGGGGAATGTTGCATTGCAAACCTTCCTGTAAGTTCTATAATGTCAGTAAGACATGTAGTGAAACTGTATATTTTCCTCAAGCTGCTAATAAGTGGAACCCAGAGTAATGAATTGTTTTGTATCCCTGGCTGTCCTGGAACTCACTCTGTAGGCCAGGCTGGTCTCAAACTCACAGAGATCTGCCTGCCTCTGCCTCCTGAGTGCCTGGCTTAGTAATGAATTTTTCTTTGTGTAATGGTTTTCTTAAAAGTATTCTACAAAAAATAAATAGCATAAAACTAAAGAACCCAATGTAAAAGACAGGTTTTAGCCGGACACGGTGGTGTATGCTATTGTCTGTACACTCAGGAGGTGGAAACAGCAGGATCAGAAGTGTAAGACCAGCTTGGGCTACAGTAGTCTCAAAATGTCACCAACAGAAACACTCTACAAGACAGCATGCCCAGTTAGAGCCGGGCATGTGGATACCTGTATCCAGCAGCTGGTAGAGGCCAGAGGATCAAGAATTCTCACTGGTAGTATTTTAGTAGCCAGATTATAAGTATTTTTCAGTATAGATGTTCACATCTTACTGGCAAACACTTGGTGCATCTACCCTCTCCAGCACCAGGCTGGTTAGCTGAAAGCATTCACCTCACTAGAGATGTGCTTTTCAAGCTCATAGGCTTAGCAGGCAAGGGTCATGGGCAGCTTTTGCTCTGAGTGACTTATTTTAAAAACACCCTTTCATGTTTTGTTTATTTTTTAGAAAAAGAAAACCTTAGAAGTAGTGCTTGATTATGGGTGCAAGACACATTGCATTTCGACAGTTTACTCATTGGAAGTACATCTAAATGTGTTGGGTATGTTTTCCCCAAGGGAACTGTCTTTCGGACGTGGCTCCACAGCACCTGTGGGAGGTGGCTCCTTTCCTACCATCGCTGCCAGAGAGCCCTGGGATGGAAGAGATGGTGAGGTGAGTGGCAGTGAGGGACTTTCTCCCAGCTTGTGTCTCTGTGTCTGGAAACCATGTCCACCATAACCAACATGCACTGGCTTCGGTTTTAGAGAAAGACAGTTGTACTGAAATCATGACTGGGGCTGGAGAAGTAGCTTAGCAGTTAAGAGCACTGGCTGCTCTTCCCGAGGACCTGAGTTCAATTTCCAGCACCCACACAATGGCTTACAGCCATGTGCGACTTCAGACCTGGGGGATCCAATGGCCTCTTCTGGCCTCCCTGAGCATTTCATGCACATGGCACACAGACATAAGTGCAGGCAAACACTAAACACCTACATAACATGTTTAGGAGTTTAGGAAATCATAATTTAAAGGTCAGGGGTTTCCCATCCATGTTATAATTGGTGCAAGAGCCAGGCTGGAATCTGGAGTCCTGGAATTCGCTTTCCTGTTGAAACCGTTGGTCATCCGAGGCTCTGACATCACTTTCTGTCTCAGCTGCCTGTAGAGGATGACATTGACCTGAGCGACGTGGAGCTGGAGGACCTGGAGAAGGATGAGCTGTGAGGCACGGCCCCGCCTTCAGACTTCCTTTCTTGGGAGCAGGCAGTTTTCCAGCAGAGAAGGTTCTGGTCAGCGCCTGCTGTTGGCCCTTTCCGAGCAGCGCTTGCCAGCCCTGGAAACACTGCAGCAGTGAGCCTCAGCGTCTCAAGAAAACACTGAAGAATTCTATGAATTGTAGCCAGGAATTGGATTGTATTCTTTGGCATATTTTGAAGAAAACTGGGCTGTTGAAACATTTTCCCCTCCTCCTGACTGCTGCTTGACTGTTCTTGGAGGCTGTTTCTTATGTATAGGGTTTTTAAATGTGATTCCTTTGTTTGAATATTAATGGCTTTTTCCATTAAAGAATAAAATGATATTTTGGACAATGCTGATAATGTATGAAATTAGTGGCACATCATACAACTGGAGTCTGATGTTTAGCCTGAAAACTAACCCTATGAACTGACGACACCACTACTTCCCTGAAACAATGTTTTTTAAATGAAGACAAGACCTTTTGGAAAACTTGGTACCAAGTGAGAATCGCATTTCCTGCCCCAAAGTCTTGTCTTGGGCTTCACCAGTGACAATTAGGCTCAGGTTTTCAACATTCTCACTAATCCCCCATTAAAAAGTCCCACGAAGACAAGAGCCTAGTTAGTGGCTTACCTGTTACAGGCACTTCGCTCTATGTAAAGCGCTCAGGAGAAAGTTTGGAGTTATGTTAGAACACAAGAAGAGACTCAGAACTGAGCATTTTATTGTAACTTAAAAAAATAAATACACTCTAACTAATGTCTGTGAGTATCTTGTGAGTCAGGATCCTGCAGGACTTGGTTATCTGGCTTAGAGCAAGGTCTGAGGCTGCAATGAACCAGGCTGGCCACCTAGTCCAGAAGGCTGAGGTCAATGTGGAAGTACACGTAGGGGAAATAGTCCTGGTTGCTGAGCTGCAGTCCAGGGATTTCCACCGAGGCCTGTGGAGGGAGCAAGGGCAAAGATGATTCTTGTTTTTAAGGGAGCTCTCGGGTTCTGGCCACACGCCCTATCCTGTGCAGTTGCCCCACCACTATGCCCTCCCCCACCCCCTTGCTTAAAAGTATGTGACATCACACAGCCCTATGGTGGCAGGGCCCTTGAGTCCCCATGATACCTACATCCAGTAAGCTTGCTGCAGCAACCTCATCTAGGTGCCGGAAGACAGAATTGAGCACCTCTCTCAGGCGCTTGGTGGCTGACTTTTTCTGGGGCTGCAGGAGCACAGCCTGGAAGTTCACTGGGAGTCCATACCTGCTCCGACAAGACGACCGTGTGGGTGTTTAGTGTAAAGGCCAACCCAAGACAGCCAAAGGCCCAGTGCCCATGTCAGGGGGCTCACAACTGCCTACAACTCCAGCTCCAGAGGATCCTACGGCCTCTGGCCTCTGGACACCTGTACATGGGCTGCACACGTGGGATTAAAAAGTGAACAAGTGGCTCACTGTAACAACTGAGGAAAGCAGAACTACAAAATGGTAACCAACAACTAGGAGTAAGATACTAAGTCTCAGCACAGTGCCTGGCCATCTTGCAGACTTAGTTGTACAAGCAGCGGATCTGAACTTTACAGGTCGTAAATGTTGTATGTGCCAGCTATTATGTGTGCCCACTAAAGAAGAATAGCATTAGCCATGTCAAGGTATAGTCATGCTTCTTGTTTGGTTTTTGGGTGTATAGAAAAGATTTTAAATCTGCCCAAGCATTTCCTCCAGAATCACTGCCTGGGATATCCTTTACTCCAGAACACTGTTCAAGTGTATCACTGAGCCCCAGGCGAGTGTCCTCGGGTGTCTTGCTCTTGTCTAGCAATAGGATTACCTACCTAGAGTCTGCTCTGGAAATGAGTCAGCTGGGACCTGTGGCTACCACCATCGTGTCAGGAATGACTCCCGAACCTTCCCGGTCCTCACTGTGGGCAAAGCAGCCCTGGAATGTGGCACTGCCCTTCCCAGTCTGTCTGCAGAGGCTTCTGGTGACTCTGAGAGGCTCCTGTACTGCCTGCCCTTCCCCAAGGCAAGTGCCATACTGGCCAGTGAGATGCTCATAACATGCACGTAAGCCCCGGGTGAGCGACAGCCCAGTTGATTGTCAGAGACAGTGTTTGTTTGCTCTTCTATCCCACGCTGACCAGAGACTAAGTACCTCACTCAGTGCCCTCCGCCCCAAGTGCAAGGATCATAGGCTTGAGCCACCACACTTCAGGGCCATCTCATCCTCCTAAGTTACAGATCTGTTGTTAGCTTTTCTGCCAGTGACACCAATCCTGCTAACCCTCCTGTGACAGTTCAGACATCTGCCAGGACATGAATTCAACTGCCCGTCCTCAAGGTGACACCCAGGATGCACCCCCCCGACTTCTCAGGAGAGAAGCTGCCTGCGATTTAACATGAACAAGCTAGATCACTGTCCCTTGAGAACCAAATCTACACACCCGGTGTCCTGTGTCATTTATTCATTAGCCACTGCTTTCCTTTGGAAAGCATTTGCTGTTTGATTCCCTTTCTATGAATACATTGAGAATGATAGGTTATCTGAACATTAAATACTTGGGCTGGGGGGAAAAAACCAGAACCATAAAGATCTAAATGAGCACACACTGGGATGTGTTTGCTTGTGGTTTATTCTGTGATGCTCAGGACTAAACTAGGGGCTTCGGGGGTGCCAGGGAGATGCTCTCTCACTGAGCTCCACCCCATCCCCAACAAGTGATTTGGATTCACACCTGTGCTTGCCTATATGGTTTCCGAATTTTCCACAGTGGCTCTATTAATTTTAAAATGATAGAAAAGATAAGACAAAATAATGTTTACATGTGTAGCTTTCCTATTTTAGTGGGAGCTACCTGGAGATCTTCCCTTGGAGGGTGGAGAAATAAGACAGCCTGGGGACATCTTCCAGGAGCCACTGGGGCCCTGCAATAGCAGAGAAGGCCTATATAGGGTACATAGGTGGGGCAGGCAGAGCCCACAAACAAGTCTGGCAGAAAAGAGCAAGCTCTGGAGAACGGGGCACACATGGCCAACGGGGATTCCTTTGACAGAATGGAGAAGATTGCCAAGACACAGTCACAGAAAGTAAAAGGCAGGAGGGCGGGAAGAGAGCAGGGAGTGGAGTTTCCGAGCTTCCCCTCCAGGCCCTGCCGCTCACCTCTCCAGCCCAGGATCCCCGCCACGCACCTGAGCACAGACTCCACAAATACTCTCAGGGCCTTTATGTGGATCCAGGCAATAAAGGCCTCGCTGAAGTTCACCTTGAGCCAGCGCAGCAGAGGTCCCTGCAGAGACGGGAGAACGGCATGAGCCTCTGGACACTCTCCTGATAACGGCCAAGAAAGGGCTCGCTGCATACAGAGCAAGCCCTGCAACCAGAGGAAAGGCCCAGCAGAAGCAGAGAAAAGCCTGGGGAGGCTCAGGATCACTGCATGCAGGTGCCTGGCACTGGGGAAGCTCTGGGGCAGCCACTGGCACATGCGAGAGGCCACCTCGGACCAGGGGTGGGAAGCTAGGCAGCTCTTGACCTCAAGACTGTCACATGAGCTAATAGGTTCTTGTCTGGCACTGCACAGCCAAGAAGCCCACCTCATTGGAAGGCACTACCCTCAGGGTCCAGCCCACCCATCTATCAGCTGCACCTGCCAGGGGCTCTTCAAGCCTCATCTAGGCCATAGCTACTGCTGCCAAGACTGATGTGGTTGTTCCTTAGTGGCAGCCTCCACCTGACGCTTCTGACTGCTCGACAAGGCCAGCGGTGGTCCAGCCAGGGCAGTCAGGGAGGAATGCTGAGCGACCGAACCGTCCTCCCTCCAGTCAGAGCCCTGCCCATCACCAGACACCAGCTCCAGCCACCATCAGCCAGAGCACAGACATCCCAGCCAGCTAACAAGCCCCATTCCCTGCCTAGAGAGCCAGCTCCAGGAAGACCACGAAGGCTAGGACAGCAGGGTTCTGGGCTCCTCCAACTTCAGACCTCACAAGCCATAGGAAACAAGAGAAAATGCAAAGATTTGTTCCTCAGCTGGGGAAAGAGTTGAGTCAGGGACCCCCAGGGTTCCCAGGGGGTGCTTACCTCGCCCTCGCCCTCACTCTCTCTGTCTCTGTCGGTCTGCCCCGCAGCGGGCCTAGCGGGGTTCCCTAGCGGGGTTACCTTAACCTTGTGGTCCCGGTAGGTGGCTGATCCCTTTTTAAGAGCAACACAGGAAGTTTGCTAAAGGTACAGAAATTATTTATTAATCTTTCAGCAAGCATGCATCATGAACACAAATAATTCTCATGGCCTGGAGTGCATGTGCAAGCAAGTTCTGGAGTCCTGGCTCAGAGAAGGGTGTGGCAGAGGTTCAAGGCCTATGATTTCAGACACTAGGGACAGAGCCGAACCTAAGTGCCTGCTTGGGTCAGGACCCCAGCAGCAGCAGACAAAAACTGCTCCCAGAAGTATTACTGAACTATCCTGACCTAGGGAGCTCATCAATCTGGGCCCTGAGTCTCAGGAACAGCTTCCTCCGTGGTGTTCATGGGACACTTCAGCATGTCACATACAGGACATTAGTCAGGCAAACAGCCAGGCTGTTTCATCCTTTATCACCCTGTCTGTAAATCGGTAGAAAACACAGGGTAACTCAACTGTGTGTTCCCAGAGAAATCTGGTCCCTCGGCTCCAGAAGAGTCGGTAACTAAAGGATATGGGATACTTGGCTCTATCTGCTCCCAACCATTCCAAATGAGAGATTCCGGGGTCCTGGGGTAGAGGGGTCCTCACTGAGCCTCTCTGAGGCTCCATTCACCAGAATGGGTTCTGAGTGTCTCCTGGGAGCTCTGTTTCCCACACACAGGGAGACTCTAGCAGGTTGTCTGGGGCAGTTGGGGCTGCAGAAGTCTATGCCATGGAAAGACACTACCAGCTGGGAATCTGAGCCCCAAGGAGAAGGCGGCAGGCTTACTTGTACACAGGGTGGATGCCAAATGTCCTATAGGAAGGGCACTCACAATCTTGCCCCATCCAAGGATACTGCAGGGACTCGGTAAGGGGAGGAAAAGCCCCACCTAAGGGGAAGGCTGGGCATTGTGATGGACAGGGCCCCAAAGCTGAGGTCAGGCAGTGAGCTGGGCATCTGATCTTGTTAGTGACGGCCACTCCTGCCAGAATGTGCCATGTCTATGCCATTGCTCTAAGGAGCTTAGTGCACCTTCAGGAGATCAGGGCTCAGGCCTCTAGCCAGGCCTTTCATCTTCAGGAGCCCTGGCTAGAATCCAGTTGATTTTGGGTCTGAGCAGTGTGGGTGCTGGCTCAGTGCATACACATGGCATGTGTGCGTGTGCAAATGTGTGTGTGTGTATGTGTTCATGTGTCTATGCTCCAGGGAAGAGGGTTAAAACTCTCCAATATGGGTTGGGAGGTGGTGGCGCATACTTTTAATCCCAGCACTCGGGAGGCAAAAGCAGGAGGATCTCTGTGAGTTCAAGGCCAACCTGGTCTACAGAGCTAGTGCCAGAGAAACCCTGTCTTAAAAAAACAAAAAACCCACACTTCTCCAACATGGGGCTGAGTGTTGGACCATACACCTATAATCTCAGCACTCTATAGGTGTCAGCCTCAATTACATATCAAGTTGGAGGCCAGTCTCTCTCAAAAACAAACAACATAGAAAATCCAGCGCCACAAACTATCACCAGTTGGGCTTCCCTTCTGAAAAGGAAACAGCAGGCAGGTGAAGCTCCAAGAACTACTTTGGGAAACTTGGTGGCTTGTGCTTATTCCTAAAAGGGTGGGTGAGAAGAGCCACGCACTCAGCAAGATCAGATTGGGTGTGTACAGGCTCTGCCTAGTGTGGGAGGAGGCCTGGTGCCAACGGTGGTGCATGTGTGGAGCTCTGTACCAGGCCAGCGGCCCTGTTCTCCCAGGCACACACTTAGGGCTCTGAGTACACAGGCTTACCCCTGAGAACTCAATGACACTCTACTTGTCCCACCTATCACTGAAGTGACACTAGAAGGTGCTCTGCGGCTGCGGGAGAAGGAGCCAGAAAACACACACCCGACAAGTGCCTTGAGGGGGCAGGGCAGAGCTGGGCCCACTGTTCCAGGCCTCCAGAGTCTGGAACACACTGGCAGAACCCAGAGATGATGTTCAACACCACGCTCTCAGCTTTGCTCCAGGGATGGAGGCTGACCTCGCCACAAAGTTCCTGAGTGTCTGTGGCCAGAATCTCAGATAAGCACCCACCCTGCTAAGAGCACTGGAGAGGTAAACACAGGTGCTGATGATGCCCTCAAATCTACAGTCACAGACAATAGGAAACCGGTGGCTGTGTAATCTTTGAGGCAGTGACACTACCCACTCTGGGCACAGATGCTTCATCCTGGTGCCCCTGCTCTAGCTGACCTGTGGCAAAGCCCAGAGTGATCCCCCTGGCCAGGGCTCACTTCCGCATCTCAACTACTGCGCAGCAGACAAACCCTGCCAGAGGGCAGGGATCCGGGCCGTGAGCTGCAGCAGGGGTGGAGTTCAGTACATATGACATCTGAACTCACATGTGCCTGGACAGCACGAGCCCAGGGGATGGGGACAGTGAGACTGAGGAGTGGACTCTGCCCCCCCCAGAATGTCGGGGGTGCATCTCAGCTGTCTAGAGAGCCCCTCCCATGCCCCGGTACTCACATACTGTTGTTTCTTATCAGACAGCAACCTGGTCATCTCTTCCCTTTCTCTTTTAATTTCTTTTTCATCATAGTAAAATTCCCGGACAATGAACCTTCAAAAGAGCAGCTATAGCTGTCACTGAGGACACACGGTCAAGGCAGACTCTCCCCAGGGACTCACACCAAACCCAAGCAGCCGGTGGCCCGCATCCTTACTTGTTTTCTTTGGCTTTAACTTTGAAGTCTTCAGTCACTTTGCGGAAGAGAGTCACTGTGAAGAGGCCAGCCTCATTGTCCTCGGCGATCAGTCTAAAGGGAGAAGCATCTGTTAGCTGGATAACCTAGGGCTACTCCACTCCAGGCTCTGAGCTGAAGCTAAGTTAGGAGAAACCTCAGGAGGTCATCCCCACTGACAGAGTCAGGTTCCCTGAGTCTGGTGGCCTATGCTTGTGTCGCTGGCAGTCACCAGGGGCTGGGAAACAAAGGTGGCCTGAGTCTGACAGCTTCCTAGCTCCGCCCCACCACCCACCCCTCCAGGCTCTGGTTGGGAATGACAGGGCATCTGCTTTGCCTCATGCTCCTCAAATGGCTGAGTGACCCAGTCCCCCACAGGGCTGGCCCAACACCGCTGCTGGCTATGCAGGTTCCAATGAAGTCAGTGGCAGAAGCCACTCCACTTTCAATACCGTGAAGCCCTAACTGGACATGTCACTGTCAGCATGTCGCACAGGCTGCTGGAGTCACTGTCCCCAGCAACATGGAGATAGCAATCTAAGCAAGAAGTCTTGGGGCTCTAGGCATGCCTGGTTGGAAGATTACTTCTCCAGTGTCTCAGAGCCCACACCCACAGAAGCTGCCCCTAAGCCCCAAACCTTTCCAGGATTATTGGTGCAGGCTCTCAAGCTCTCTGAATCATGGAGGGCCCGAGGTTTCTGCTCTGGTGCCCAACATCCTGCCAAGCTGAATGCAGTGGTTTGAAAAGGAATGGGCCCCACAGACTCCTGTGTTTGAATGCTTGGTCCATAGAAAGTGGCACTGTTAGGAGGTGTGGCCTTGTTGGAGGAAGTGTGTCACTGTGGAGGCGGGCTTTGAGGTCTCCTATGCTAGACCTAGTGTGGCAGTCTCCTGCTGCCTGTGGATCAAGATGTAGAGTTCTCACTATCTCTCCAGCACCATGTCTGCCTCCATGGCACCATGTCTGCCTGCATGCCACCGTGTTTCCTACCATGGCAATAATGGACTACACCTCTGAACTATAATCCAGCCCCATTTAAATTCCGTCCTTTATCAGAGTTGAGTGATCATGGTGTCTCTTCACAGCAATAGAGCCCTAACTGAGACACTGGCCCTCCTAAAAGGACTGCAGAGGCAAATCCTTAAGAACAAGAGAAGCCTGCCTTCCAGGCAGCTCCTGACTGGTGCTTCCTGTAAGATGGACCTCCTCTTCAAGCTCTTCCTTGGTCCTTAGACTGTGACTAACCTATTCCTTGTGATTCCTCATTTTAGCTCCGGGTGGCTGTCTCCTGGGAGCTGGTGGTATGTTCCTCGGTGCCAAGACCTCAAGAATGAATGGGTCGAGATAGAAAGGGAGCTAGAATGGGATGGGATGAGTGGGACAGAGTAGGATGGGTGGGACAGAGTAGGATGGGTAGGATGTGACGGGTTAGTGGGTGTAATGGGATGGGGTGGGAAGGGGTGAGATTGGATGGGGTGGAGTGAGAGTAGAACAGGATGGATGGGTAGCGGTGAGGGAGGTGGGATGGGATGGAAGGAGGTAAATGGAGTAGGTAGGGTAGGATTGGATAGGGTGGAGTGGGCTTGGATGAAATGAGATGGGGTAGGTGGGATGAGGTTGGGTGGGCAGCTCTGGGTACAGTGTGGTAGAGCAGATGATTGAGCTCATGTTACTTGTGGCTCATTCTAAAGTTTCCTTTATGGCATACAGAAAGATGTATGATTTAGGATCACAAGCAGGTCCCACGTAGTTAAGAGTTCCTCAGTTCCTAGTTCCTCACTGAACTAGACACGTAACTCCTTGCCACTATGACCCTGCGGGTGCTTTTCCTCATTTCCATGGCCCCTGTGACTCCGCCGTGAACTGTATTATGGCCCAGACATGGAGACATTCCTGTCACATGTTTTTTGTTGCTTTGTTTTTTGTTTTTTTTTTTTAATTCAAGATAAATGGCATGGTCCTCTGTATACCTGCTGTGGTAATAAGAATGGCTAACATAGGCTCATATTTTTTGAATGCTTAGTTACCAGGAAGTGGCACTATTTGAGAAGAATTAGGAGGTGTGGCCCTGTTGAAGGAAGTGTATCTCTGGGAGTGGGTTTTGAGGTTTCAAAAGCTCATATCAGGCCTAAGTGTGTATTCTCTCTCTCCCTCTCCCTCTCTATCTCTTTGTTTGTCTCTTTGTCTCTCTGTATCTGAGGATACAGCTCTGAGCTATTGCTCCAGCATTGTGTGTGTCATCACAATCCCTGCCATGATGAAAATGGACCAAGCCTGTGAAACAGTGAGCAAGCCCCTAATTAAATGCTTTCTTTTCTAAGAGTTGCCTTGGTCATGGTGTCTCCTCACAGCAATGGAAGTGGGACTAAGACACCTGTAAACAGCTAATGTCCGCTCATTCTCCGGAGGAGCTCTGATGTGTGTAGTTCATTGCTGGTTTTCCACGGCAGACACAGAGTCAACCCGGGCCTACCCATCATTTTTGCAGTGCTCACTTGTTCCCCTTCTGACCCCAACTGGCCACACACTGAGAATGTCCTCCCTGCCCAGACTCTGAGGCCAGCCCTAAGCTGTCACTCTGTTCAGGCATTTGCCGAATGGATGTTTAGTAGAGAACACAGAGCAGGCAGGTAGAGAACCCAGAAACTCTGCTGGAAGCAGCCAGAACAGCCTTCCCAGAGGAGGGACAGAGAACTGGAGCTTTGAAGGACAATGGCAAGAAGGAATTCCAGGCCACAGGGACTTACTGCGCAGTTATGGTGCTGTGAGGTGCCCCACCCTTGGCACATGTCTGATGCTCCAAGAACATCCATACATTTCCCCTCTGGGGATGTAGACTAAGCTGAGGTCTCACTTACTTGGTTGACCGAGGGACCACCATGTCTGACAGGGACTCATATGTCTTCTGCCACTGTGCATAGCTTGACCTGTGAGGACACAGACCTGTTGAGTACTTTGGGAAGGAAGGGCTTCTGTTGTCTCAGGAAACTGTTTGCACCTTCTCCTGAAGATGGAAAGTCAAGAGGTATAACCAGGGAGTACCCCTAACATCCCCAAAGCTCCTGCTATTGCCCAGGGCTGCGCTGAGCCCAGTCTGATTGCAAGGGCTCCAGGTCATCCCGGAAGGTCCCAATGTAGAGAGCTCAGGTATTGGTATATTTGAAGCTTACTAATAATTATCTGATCCTGGCCCAGGTGACCTGGGACCAGGGGAATGGTCTTTCTAGTGCCAGGACAAAGGGAACAATAGAGCTCTCAGGCTCCTTATGGACACAGCACAGATCATCAATTAAGGCTCTGTCACTGCTACCATCCACCTGGCTCTGTGCCTGTGGAGATAGTGACCCCCCCCGTGGGCCCCAAGCAGCATGTCTGCTGACCTGACCCAGCAGGGCACAAGGGGCCCACCTCATTTTCCCCTGAGCAGCACACACCCACTATCTTCCTGTCCACATACTTGGAAACAATGACCAGAAGGGTTGTGAGATATTCCGAATCAAGTACGAAGTCTTCTTTGCTGACAATATCACTCAATGTCCGAGTGAAGAGGTTTCCCCTGGAAGGCAGAGGGACAACGGGTAAGTCCAGCAGAGAGAGGCTCACTGACCCCACATGCCTCAAGAGTCCAGACAAACAGCAGGAAATAGAGCAGGCCCAGGGGAGGCTCTGAGCTGTCTGCCAGGGCCAGGTACAGCCAAATGGTAAGTGAGCTACCTCCTCTTCCCTCTGGGGGCAGGGAAACTGGCAGAGCCTCTGCAACTATCACCTGCCACTCAAGGGGCTGCTGAATCTAACACCTCGGTGACCTGCACTGCCCTCAAAAGCCAACCCAGGCACTGGGAGGGGACCTCAGGTGGCATGCTGCTAAAGTTATTCAAGTATCAAAACAGCAAGGTCTCCAAGTTGCATGGGACAGATAGGCCCAGAGAGAGCTAGCTCTGTGTCACTTTACAGGCTGTTTGGTCCAGCAGCTGGGGACACTCACCTGAAATAACAGCTTTGTCTATACCACCAGCCCTGGCTCAGATGAAGAGCGTGGTATTATTACCAAGCTGTTGCATGGACAGATGTAGCTACTAAGACATGGAAGTCCCCCCCACACACACTGCAGTCTTAGCCAGACAGCTCCCTGAGCATGGAGCTGCAATGTGAGCCCAAGGCTTCCCACCTCCCAAGCACAGAGCCAAAGGCAAAGCCTCCAAGGCAAGAGAGAAACCCTATCTTCCAAGGGTATCTGCTCCCGCACACAGCTATGTGGTCACAGACAAAGCTGGTGGATCCCCTCCCGGCTACCCTGTCACCACAGCCGGCACGTTACCCTGCTAGCAGACATAGGTAACCCACATACATAGCAAACCCGCAGGTTTGCTGAGTGAATGGCTGTGACTTTTCGCTTCATGTCCACAGGGCCTGAGGACATGTACATCGAGAGAACAAATGGAAGGCAGAGTCAGCATCTGATTGGTGAAGGAGAAGGAATCAGAGACCGTAAGGGAGAAGCGGTTGGACCAGTCCCCTGCTAAAGTTCCAATTCTCTAATTGCACTTTTTATTTATTTACTTTGTGGGGTGTGTGTGTGTGTGTGTGTGTGTGTGTGTGTGTGTGTGTGCAGGAATCCATGTGCTACGGCACATTGGTGAAGGTCAGCAGACAACTTGCAGAAGTCAGTTCTCTCCTTCTGCCAGGTGAGACCCAGGGACTGAACTCAGATTGCCCACGGATCCGTCTTGCTAGTCATCAAACTACCTATGACTTGGTGCTGAAATGAGTGGGTGGCCCACCATGGTCTGGACACCAAGCTCAAAAGAGACTAAGCTATCCTGAACTCAAGGTGACCCACATCCACCACCACTCAGGTCCAGGTACCCAGAGATGGAGTTAGACAACTGGAACTGGCTTTCTAAGCTCAGTGTGCCGATCGTCTCCACCCCCACTGATGGATGGCAGCGTCTGCATTCCTTCTCTGTTTGGATTTCCTTTCTTGGAGGTGGGACACAAGTCAAAGCAGAAACCCATTGGCTTCATACAGGACTCATACAATAGCTGGCAGAGAAGCTTACATGGCAATTTTAGTGTTTGTATCGTGCCCGTGGCCAGAGTCATGCTAGGGTCAGGTACAGGACTATCCATTTAAGGAATCGTGTTGATGCTTAAAACTTTTCTGGTTTTGGAGCATTTTTCATTTTCAGTTTTTTTTAAAGATTTATTTTATTTTTTTATATTTTTATGGTTTATTTAACTTTATTTTACGTGCGTTGGTGTGAAGGTGTCAGATCCCCTGCAACTGGATCTTCAGACAGTTGTGAGCTGCCATGTGGGTGCTGGGAATTGAACCCAGGTCCTCTGGAAGAGCAGTCAGTGCTCTTAACCACTGAGCCATCTCTCCAGCCCCTCATTTTGGATTTTGAGATCAGGAATGGTCAATCTCTGTTCTCTTTCATGACTGGAAAAGCTAGCCTAGGGAAGGTTTAAGAGGGAAGCTTAAATAAGAGATACCAAACAGGGGCCTGGCGAGATGGCTCAGTGGTTAAAAGCACTGACTGCTCTTTCAGAGGTCCTGAGTTCAATTCCCAGCAACCACATGGTGGCTCACAGCCATCTGTAATGAGATCTGGTGCCCCCTTCTGGTGTGCAGGTGTACATGGAAGGAATGTTGTATACATAATAAATAAATAAATCTTTAAAAAAAAGAGAGAGAGAGAGAGAGAGATACCAAACAGAGAGGATGGCTGGCTCTGAGCTCCTGGGCCACTCTGCTTTTCTAGACTCAGACTCAGGATGTAGAGGTGAGTGCTGGGGACCACTTCATGCTTGCTTGGCCCTACCCACCCTCCCCTCTCACTTGGGACCTTGCCTGGCTCCTTATTGCCTGTTCCTCCCAGGGTGCTCACTGCCATCCCAAAGAGTCCCTGCCATGGTGGTTCTGAACTTGTTCTTCTATTGATTCCATCTGTCGAGGGCCTGAACAACCCATTCTCCAGCAAACAGCCAGGGCACCTGATGCCCTGCAGCTGTCAATCCTGAGCTGCTGCCCATGAGCCATCCTGTCTGCCCTGGACTGCTGCCCATGAGCCATCCTGGTCTGCCCTGGACTGCTGCCCATGAGCCATCCTGGTCTGCCCTGGACTGCTGCCCATGATCCTATCTGCCCCTTGAAGAGGTCTGGGCTCTAACATCCCATCCTGCCTGCCCTCCTTGAAGATGAGATGCAGCGAAAGTCCTGAGCAGGCTCCCCAGAGCCTCCTACTGGGTAAGGAGTGGGGACAGGAGGAAAGGAGGAACGAGCAGAAAGCAATACCATGTTCCTCTGTGTTCACAGGCAAGTGTGGCCACCCTGCCTGGCTCTGTCCTCTTTATCTGCCTCAGGTTTCTAGCCTGCAGCTCCAACTGTGCACCCGTTCAAAAGCCACAGCCACGGGAAGGTAAGAGTGAAGGCTATCCCCGCCCCCCACCAGATGCACACACAGAGAATGCAATGGGTGTGGTACGCACGTGGATTTCTTCTCCAAGTTCTCCAGGTTGGCCTTCAGAACGCTGTAAGCGGCTGTGCGGGACTTCAGGTCTGTCTCAATTTGTGCCAGTTGCTGGGAGGGAGGGGGGAGAGACGCTCCTGGTGACCTTGAGGAGTTAGTAAAACTCTTCAAAATCTGGCCAAGCATCCATGGGACACTTAACAACAGTGACCAAGCCAGCCTCTGGGGCTCATTTCTGTAATTCCAGCACTTGGGAGGCAGAGGCAGGAAGATCAGATCAAGATCATCCTCAGCTTCATAGCCAGTTTGTGGTTTAGCCTGAGTGAAACCCTGTCTTGGGATAAAGAAAGAAACAAGGAAACAAAAGAAAAACAGCAACCTGCCTGCGCATCAGGGTGGTCCGTCTCCCTCCTGACTCTCCCAGTCCCCAGCACCTGGCCCTCGCAGTCAGTCCCCACATGGGGAAGTGGGTGGAAGAACTGAGGAGCCACAGCTTGCCCAGGGTCACATACTAGCTTGTGCTCCTTCCCAGCAAGTGATGCCAAACTTCCCGGCCCCGGGTCCCTCTGCTAGGTACCTATCCTATCTTCCATGCTCATCCTCCCAATCATCCACCTCTCCAGGCTTGACTGCAGCTCCTCCCAACCTGCAGTGCACAGTGACTGAGCGCCTCTGTTCCCTGCCTCAGGCTCCCTCCCCATCTACTCAACATGGGAGGAATGCCATCTTTAGAGAGGCCCCAAGGACAGCTGACCCCAGTGAAGAACAGTTCAAGAGGCTGGTGGTAAATAAGCTCTCTGAGGCCAGAAGGCGGCGAGTGATTCAGAGCCACAGTGAGTCCCTCCCAAGGGCTGAGCTCTGTGGTAATTTAAAGACAGTTCTGTCCTCCAAGGGCTCACGGCAGACCTGGCCCTGCAAAGACACAGCAGGACAGTGAGCGGCGCCCTGCAGCCATAATGACAAACAGGTAGCTGTGTATTTGAGCATGCTTGGATGCATGTCAGCTGAAAGGCAGTGGCGGGTACCCCAAAACACAAGCCATCCGGCCACCCCTTTGCCTCCAGTTTGGCAGTGGGATATGATGCGTGAGTGTATGCCCGACAATGTGCGTCCATGCTGTAGGGCCACGCACACTTCTGGTGGGGGACCTGTTGAGAATCATGAGCTGAAACCTGCTGTACTGTGGAAGTTCTGAGTTTAAATACTCAGAATAGACATCCAAAGAGGAGCACGCTCCCAGGACGTTACAAAAAAGGCTCCACGGAGATCCATGTGCCTTGAGGGGTTCCGTCACTGATGACATCCTACCACATAACTAGGCTGCACAGCTATGCTGTACACATGGACCACACCGCACACACCACTCAGGGTGCAGCTACATCATGTGACCATAGGACAATGTGCTACACAAACTGTACAAAGTCCTAAGCCACCTCAGAAGAACAAGGTGAGGCTGGGGCTCATACACAAGTTCCTGGGGCAGCACAGACTGAAGATCCAGTCTCCCCCAACCTCTGCCCCGCTAGCCTACAGCCCTGTGATGGAGCGTGGAGCCTGCACACTGCACACCTTGTGGGATTTGATCTGACCCATCTCCCCTCAGTCTGTTGCTTTAATAGCTGTGTATATGAGTACCCTGGACTAGAGGGGAGCCAGTTCCAACTCTACTGCTCTCCGACTCCCCCAGGGCAAGTCCACTGTCCTGGAACTCAGAATCCCGAGGTGGCATGCCCAACCCCACAAAAAGCTGTGTTCTCCGGCTCAGTGGTGGATGTAGTGATGCTCTCCAGAAAGCCATACCTGGCACAATACCCTGGGCTCCCCCCCCCCGCCCACTGCTAGAAGCACCTCTGAGAACCTCTTGGGAGGGGATGTAAGCCCAAGGAGCCACACCCAGATTCCCAAGAAACCTGAAGGAGAAAAGGTCTTAAAGCCACCCTTCCTGTGCTGACCTGCCTACCGCCCTCAGGGAAGCTCAGCCACTTAAGAGAACAGGGCGGCTTTGTTGAGCATAGAGCTGGGATCTTCCCAGCCACTGGACCAGCCATGACATATAAAGGGTTCTGTATGCACCAGCAATAGGGCAGGACAGTCAAATCTCACCCATGGTGAAGGCACATAGAAGTCACCTTGGCTATGGGATGCCCACATTGTCCCTGCAGATCCCTGTGCTATGGGGCTTGTACCCAGTGTGAGCTGAAGAACATGGCTTAGTAGATGGCAACCTGTCATGGTACTAATTTGTTGTCACAACACACTTAGGGGATGAGCGGGCACAATATGACCAACGGGTGGAGCTCCTATGCCACACTGTCTTCTAAACAATGATGTTCTGCAAACCATTTACCAAGAGAGCCGGGCCTGGTGCCCAAGCCCTGTAATTTCAGCTACTAAGGAGGCTGAGGCAGAAGGATGAAAAGTTTAAGTCCAGCTTGAGTTACAGAATTGGCTCAAGGCCAGTCTGGGCAACTTAGTGAGACCCTACCTCAAAATAAAAATTAAAAGAGCACTATGGTAGAATACTTAGTATGTGAAAGGCTCTGGGTTCCACATCCAGTGACACAAAGTCTCAATCAACCATCAATCATCCAAAGGGCACTGGGTCCCCAAGTGTATGGTCAGGGAGGCAAGACTAAGCCATTCCATCACAGGTTTTGAATCACAGTAGGGGAGTGAAATGAATTGGGGCCTGGGGTCAGAACACAAGTGCCTCAGGCCCATTCAGGGGACTCTCCTGTGAGATTACAGCCAGTTCTCTGGGTGACAGAGACAGGAGACAAATGCACACACGTCTCTCCCGAGTTCTAACCTTACCCGGGACATGGTAAGAGGGACCTTCCCTGGGTCACTCACAGAGCTAACATCCCAGCCTTTGGTCTTCTACCTTGTCGGCATCCCAGCCCCATGTATGTCCTCTCAGATGGTCAGATGTTTCCAAGCAGACTCTCCTCACCTTGGCCAGTGTGTCCACCACGCTCATCAGTGGCTGCTTGGCAGGATATTTGGCCATGTCCCACTCGAAGTGCGTCACAAAGGATGTCAAGTCAACTGGAAGAGCAAAGGCTAACTTGAATCCAGAACCAAGCCAAGGGAGACAAACTGAGCTTGGTGCTCACACCAAAGAAGCAGTCAGGGAACAGTTGAAGAATAGGCATGGGCTCTGGAAGTGTATATGCTCAATGTGGGAGCAGTTCAGAGCCAGCGGGAGGCATCAGCTTGCCATTGTACACCTCAAAGCCAAGCACCAAGCTCTCCTTTGGCAACCTCCACCTAGAGTTTACTATGAAGCCTGCTCTTCCTGGAGGTTGAAACCAAGAAGGTGACATTCTGTGGCCATTGGTAACTTAGTCACC
Organism: Ondatra zibethicus; assembly: GCA_004026605.1. Taxonomy (NCBI): domain Eukaryota; kingdom Metazoa; phylum Chordata; class Mammalia; order Rodentia; family Cricetidae; genus Ondatra; species Ondatra zibethicus. The sequence goes on from PVIU01008797.1 coordinate 61,938, forward strand.
TTCAATGGTTGCTTGGCCTACCCTCCCCAGCTAGTTCACCAATCTGTTTCAAGGCATCCAGAAGGCACAGCAGAAAGCATCAAACCAGGCTCCCAACCACTGAGCCATGACCTGTCACAGGTGCCACCTGCTTCTTGAGTCCCCAACAAGAGCCAGGTGATGTTAACCCACATTGTCCACTTTAGGGAGGACATGGCACAGCTCAGCCACACCATGGAACCTGCTTGTCACTGGCTTTCCCACCTGGAGCCATGGACATCATTCGGTGTGTGCCCATTGAAGTCTAGAGTGAACAGAATACACCAATGTTTTCATCAAAACCAAACAAATTCCACAGCAAAGAAGGGTGTTCCTGCCTACCCTAGCCAGCTGTGCAGCAGAAGAGTGGGAGGAATTGAAGGTGGTTCAATTGGACTGACACATTTTAGTCCAAAGAGCCTGGCTGATTGGGACATTTAGGGTTTTTTTGTTGTTGTTGTTGTTTAGTTTTGTTTTTGTATGGTTGTTGTTTGAGACAGGGTCTCACTGTGTGTCTCTGGCTGTCCTGGAACTCACTATGTAGACCAAGCTGGTCTCAGAGATTTGCCAATCTCTGCTTTCCAATGGTAGGATTAAAGGTGTGCGCCACCACGCTCAGCTGTGATACTTAGTTTTAATTTTTTTTTTTCAGTTTTTTTCGAGACAAGGTTTCTCTGTAGCTTTAGTGCCTGTCCTGGAACTAGCTCTTGTAGACCAGGCTGACCTCAAACTCTTAGTTTTAATTTTTAACATGATCTGGAGTCACCTGGGAAGAGACTCAGGGATGGACTGTCTGGATCAGGCCAGCCTGTGGGTGTGTCTCTAGATCACCTTGGCTAAGCAGTTGATGAGGAAAGACCCAGCCCACTACGGGTGGCACCATTCCCTCAGCCTGGGTCCCAGACATAGGTGTGGAGAGAGAATTGAGCATAAGGAGCATCCATGCATTCCTTTCTCTGTGCCCTTGACTGTGGCTGTGCCGAGCCGCTCCAAGTGCCAGCCTTGACTTTTCCTCCAGGGCCACTGTGACCTTTAATTGTCAGCAAAACAAACCCTTTCTCTCTTAAAGGTCATTGGTCATTGTTTTAATTATCTCAAAGGAAACCAGGACACTGGCTTAAGTCCTGGGTCCCACACAGGAGAGGAACCGAGTCAGCGTTCCTACCTGAGAGAGGTCAGGCCTCTCGCCTCTTGAGGGCTTGCTTGTTTTGTTTTGAGACAGTGTTAGTTAGGTTGGGATTCACTATGTAGACCAGGCTGTATTCAAACTCACAGAGATCCATCTGTCTCTGCCTCTCAAATGGTGAGGTTAGAGACTTAATTACTCTTATACCCTACATTTCCAGAGAGCACCATAGGAGCATGTTATTTCTCCTTTGTTCATCCCACTTTTTTTTTTTTTTCTCAAGACAGGGTTTCTCTGTGTAACAGCCCTAGCTGTCCTGGAACTCACTTTGTAGACCTCTGTCTCCCGAGTGCTGGGATTAAAGACGTGGGCTACCACCGCCCAGCTTTTATTCCTTTTAAGATGGGGATCTCTTTATGTGGCCCAGGCTGGCCTTGAACTCCTAAAGTCAAGTCATTCTCCCTGTGTCGAGTATCAGAAGGACTGGTGGCTACATTGGGGGCGGGTGTTAGGAGTCTCGATGAAGCTGATGGAGCAGGTAGGCAGGAGCTAGGCAGTCCAGGAACTAGGAGACTAGGTGTGAGGCCACATCTGCACCTCCATGCTTGGAACTGGTCATGGAGAAACAGTGCATGAATCCGTGTTGGGAGTGGACAGAAGCCAGTGAGAATAAGGGAGAGGGGAAAGACGAGAAGCTCTGGGAGCAGAAAGGAGGGCACCCACTCAGCAGGATGCAGGGACAGTGACACACAAGGCATGAAGTAAAATGACACCCAAATTCCTAGGCTGGGTAGCTAAGTGGAGGGAAGGACAATCATTAACCTGGGGGCCATGGAGCAGAGGAAGGGACAGGGCAGAGAGGATGAACTCAGTATGAGGCAAGAGCAACTTTGATGGGTAGATGCACTAATCCCCAAATAAAAATGGAAACCAAAGGGGATTCAAGAGGGAAGTGGCCCTACTCTTAGCAGGCAGGAATGCCTTAAAATAACAGCGGTGATGTGGACTCGCTCGCTGCTTACCTTGGGCTGGGAGATGTGAGTCATCCCATCTGATTTACTCTTCAGCCTATTAAGGGATGTCAATATCTCCAGGAGGAAACTCCAGCACAGAGTAAGTTATGTAAGCTCCATTACAGCAGGAAGAAATGACACAGAGCACCCAATGCCCTGCCCATCACAAAGGAAGGTCCTTGGTTTCTGTCCCCATTGTACCCAGCTATCAGGATCCAGCTATGTTGTAGGAGGAAGGAGGCTTGCCCCTTCACCAGCCTCTTCATAAAATCTACACTCTTGATTTTATTCCAGAGTGGGTGGACTTGGCAGAGGCTTGCAAAAAAACCTCTGTTGAACGTTGGCCACAGCACCTTGGCCTGTGACAAGAGAATCTCTAAAATGCTGGGGCAGGACACCTGGTGAGATCTGGGCTCTTGAAAATGGGACATCAGAGCACTCTGCCCATGCTCACTGCCACCCCATAAGCAGCAAGGAAAAACTATCTGATGACACAAACTATGGCTGCCCATAACCGGGCAGAGTCTTCATTACAACCTGAAACACCTGGACAGGTGTGGTGGTGCACAACCATAATATCAACGCTCGGGAGGTCAAAGCAGGAAGCTCATTTTGAATTTGAGCCTAGCCTGAACTACATAGTGGGTTCTAGGCCAGCCTGGGCCATACATAGAGTGAGACAGTGTTGTGGAAGCCTCCTTGTCCAATTGGACTGACAGATATTAGCGTAGGTTTTGGCATTAGGAAAAGCTTTGTCATTCCCATGACCCAAAAGCTAAACAAAGGTCACATGAAGCCTTTCAAGAGACAGCAATGCTAACTGTTGGGAGAGCACTGGCAAGAGAAAGAACGCCCACTGATGACCTCAAGTCCTTCCTGAAAATGAGGAACTAGCCACCCGCCAGGACAGATGTCAAGGTGATGTGTTGTCAGGGGCACTCCCTCTCCACCCTCCGCATCACCTGCAGCATCTTGGAGCCCTCCCACCCAGCCCATGGAGTGCACAATTGCTCTCCCAGCCTCTCTGATCAGTCGAGGCTGCTCTAGCTGACCCCCAACACCCATGTCTCCAGAGCCCACCACGGGACCTTACAGAACCAAGCATTCCACAGAAGGCTTAAGACACTGACAGCCGCACAGCACAGCGAATACGGCCAGGGCAATGTACATTCTATAGGCTGCTCAGCAGAGACACACTTCAGAGCAAGCTCTGCTCTTTATGCCTTGCCACCAAACCCAAGGCCCCCATGGATTTCACCATTAGGAGGGCAGGTTCTGCTGCAGGGTGCAGGGCACTGTGGGTCTCTCTCCCACCAGCTCTGAGCTCCCAGAGGCACCAGAAGGCTGGTGATGGTATCCCGCAGGAGCTCAATAGGCCTCTGGATTGGTAGTTATGCCCTCTTCCTCCTTGTTCCTTTCTCCTGTCTCCCACTTCAGTCCTAGTTCTCCAGATCACAACCTGAAAGTCCTTCCTGTCTATACCGTAGGTAGGAATATTACTCCAGAGTGGCCTCTGCCACCCCAGCCTTCCTGCCCTCTCAAAACACACTCCCCACAGGCAGCTGTCTCTTGAGCAACAATGACTTCATCTGAAAAACCAAGCCAAGGCCTTGCCAGCATACAAGATTATAACTGCACAGGCGGGCAGCCCAATGCCTGGCTAGCCAGACAGGTCTTCCACAGCCCAAGCCAGACACGTGTGTGTCTGCTCTGCTTCTGTTGGACTCACACGGGTCTTAGCATGCTCCATCACAGCTGGTGGCAAAGACAAACAAAAGCAAAAGGCACCCAGCAAAGCTAAGAACCTAGACCGAGACTGTTACTAAGTCTATTTGCAAGTGAGAAAAGCAAGGCCCAGGGTCAAGATGGACAGTGCATGGCATGACCAGGTCTGACCCCTTCAAGTCTTCATGATGTCAATGCCCTAAATTCTCTTGAAGGAGACGGGATTAAAATCCCATGCACAGAACAAAAGAGCTCTAGAAAATTCTATCCCCAGTCTGAGAGTATCCTGCAGAAGAAAATCTTCTGGGAAAGTTTGAGTTAAAGTCACTGGACTTTCTGGGAGGCATCAATGCAAAGGCATGGATTTAAGGTTAGGCCGCTACTATAGGCACTGCCTCACCATGCTGCTAGGCCTTTGGAAGGGTTGGTTCACAGAGCATGCTCAGAAATAGCCTTGGAAGTAACTGGGACTAACCTGCAGAGGTCTTGTAGGAAGTCTGGAAATAATGGCACACGCTAAACAAGCAACAAAGACCAAGTTTCCTCATCCCTTAGTGTGCTCTCTTCTAGAGACGGTGCACCCAGACAGGGGTGAGTCCCACAGCGAACAACGCATACATTTAAGTGGCATCAACTCTGAGTTGAAAGCTAAGTGGACGGGTTTGTTTGCTTATCGTGGTTTGTTTGGTTTGGTGCAGTGTTAGGGTGGAATCCAGGGTCTGGCACTTTGCTGGGCAAACATTGCCAATGAGCCATATCCCCAGTCCTGGAACGTGGTGAGTATTTTAATCAGCATTTTATTGTATGCTTAAATAAACCATAAACCAGGTGTGGTAATACACATCTGCCATCCCAGCACTTGGGAACTGAAAGCAAGATGGTCAGAAGTTCAAAGTCACCTTGAGATACACAGTGAGCCTTGACCACATGACATCATCTCAAAAAATAAAATGAAATAATATTGCTTGTTTTTCATTCTGCCTGTTACAATAGATGAGAGAAAATGCTAAGCCAGCGTTTCTAACAACCACTCCAGGAGTGGCCTATTCTAGAAGACCCATGATCCCCATGAACCACATGAAACAAGTTCTGGCTGAGCGGACATCCTTAGAGAGCAGGTGGGACACCAGACAGGCTTCAAGATCATGCAGACAGCAAGCAAAAAGATGCTGAAGTTCACCCCAAGCCCCACAGAGTTGATGCAGTCCTGTTTCCAGGTAATAAGCAGAGAGGACAGGAGGGAGACAGGAATGAGAGAACTGAACTGCATCATCTGGGTACATTGACCAAGCTCTAAAGTGGTTGCTTGAGAAACCATTGAGGCATGATCACTGTACCCTATGACCAGCCTGAGGCCCCGCCCTCCCAGGAACACGCAGCAGCACACTGAGCATGTGCACGGCAAACCAGACACAACCTACTCTTTAAACACTTCATCTTATCCTTCAGACCTGAAACATAACATAAGACAGGGTTATTAAACCACAAAGACATGCTAATCAGGTTCAAATGGGGAGAGTGGATATTTCCATTTGCCAATTTAAACCAGTTGAAGACTTTTAACATTTCCAGGTAGCATGTGTGTGTTCATATATGTGCTACTTATCCCAAAGGATCAATTGCAAATATGTATGCTCTCATTTTCAATAGACATGTAGAGAGTCAAGGTTAATTCTCTCTACAAATATGTAAATGTTTAATTCTAGAGTTTTCAAAATATCCAAGTGTTGTTTCATGTCCGTGTTTTGCTTTTATATGTATTTTGAGACAGTCTTAGATAGCCCAGGCTGGCCCTGAACCTACTCAGTATCTCAGAATGTCCTTCCTGCCTCTACTTCCCTAGTGTAGGATTACAGATGTGTGCCACCGTGCCTGGGTTTCAAAGTCTCTACATTTTTGCTACACATTTAAAAATACAGCCCAAATGGCATCTGCATATTTAACTGCCAAGCAACACTGGGGTGTCTGAATATGTGTCCATCAGCATGGGAAGCCAAAACTCTGGAATGAGGACATTCCACGTGAAGTGTTTCTGATGCAGTCCTGCTGTCTCTGGTTGGAGGCATTTCTCACTACATACAGCCACTTCTCATGCCTTGTTTGGTTTAAAAAAAAAAAAGTGGGTGGAGATGCATGAGATTTTCCAGAAATGGGACAGTAAGGCTTAACAGAACTTGATATTCAGAGCTCCCATTGTGGCCATCATGAGGGAAATGGCTCCTGAGAAGAAACCTCTGTGGACCTACCGCCGTTAGCCAGGAGGTTCTCGTGGACTTTGCCCTTGGAGTCTTCCATGACCTCCACCACGCTCTGCGCCATTCTCTTTATGAGGCTTTGGGTAGAGAAGAAAGAGCCAATGAGGGTGAGAAGCTGCCTGCAGGACCACTCCACCCATCCTCCTAGCAGAGAAAGGAGCCCTTGAAGCCACCGGGTGCAGCAATTTGGCAATCTGTAAGGAGAGACTTAAGACATTAAGAACCTTTGAACCAGTCATTCCACTTCTGGGAAACCATCTTGAGGAAACAGGAAAAAAAAAAAAAACAGAAAAGCTTTCTGAATAAAAAGATGTTCTTTGCAGCAGAGCGGCTGACAATAAGAAATTGGAAGCAACCCGAAGGTTCAACAATAGAGAATTGTTTGAAGATGGTCTATTCAGCTGGGGATTATTAGCCACCATTGAAAATAAGGTTTACAAAGAATTTCAAATACTGTGGAACAAGGCACGCATTATAATGTTAGATGGAAAAAAACAAGACAGAAACTTAGACAGTAAGATGATCGCTGGCTGTGCTATGGGCAAATATTTCTACTTGATTTTTTTTAGTATAATCTGGTATTGATTTTATAGAAAAGCCAAACCTTGGCCTCCAGTAAACACACTAAAAGAACTCAAGCCATATACCAGATTACAGATGGAGGTTGGAATACATTCCCTTTCATTTTCATTCTCTCTCTCTCTCTCTCTCTGTGTGTGTGTGTGTGTGTGTGTGTGTGTGTGTGTGCGCGCGTCTTCCAACCCTCCCTCTCCCTCTCTCTCCCACTCACCATCCAATTGATACAAGGCCTACTGTACTCCAGGATGTCCCCAAACTCCCTACAAACCTAATGATGACCTTAAACTTCTGATCCTCCTGTCTTTGCCTCCCCAGTGCTGGGAATACAGCCATGCACCCCTATGCCCAATTTTGTGGTGCTGGGGATAGAACCCAGGGCCTTGTATATGCTAGACAAACATTCTACCAACTGAGTTATGTCCCTAGCTCTGAGTTCCTCCATTATTGCAGGCACAGTACCACTAACCAAGCATAGTATGGTACCTTGGGCCTGCCATAGAAACTGAGGCAGATGGACACCTTGAAAGACCCTGTCATTTGTTGAAAGCAAGAAAGGAAAGAGGTGGTCATGTTTTCTTGGCCAAAGTAATCAGGGCTGACATCCAGAAACTAAAAACCTAAGTGTGAAATAGTTTAAGATGAACAACCACAGCACTTGCCTAGCATGTGAGGCAATGGTTTTGATCCCTAGCACAGCGTAAAAGATATAGATATAGATGATAGCTAGACAGAGAGATGATAGATAGATGATAGAGATAGATAGATAGATAGATAGATAGATAGATAGATAGATAGATAGATAGATAGATAGATAGATAGATAGATGAGAGAGAAAGAGAGAGAGAGAGAGAGAGAGAGAGAGAGAGAGAGAGAGAGATGAACCAGGCTAGAGATACAGTTCAAATACTTGTCTAGCAGGTAAAGCTCTGGTTCAATCCGCAGCACCGTAAAGAATGTACAATGCCAGCAGTGGAAGCAGGAGGATCAGAAGTTCAAAGTCCACCAGGTGGTGGTGCACGCCTTTAAACTCGGCACTCGGGAGGCAGAGGCAGGCGGATCTCCATGAGTTCGAGGCCAGCCTGGTCTACAAGAGCTAGTGCCAGGACAGGCTCCAAAAGCTACACGGAGAAACTGTCTCGAAAAACAAACAAACAAACAAACAAAAAGAAGTTCAAAGTCATCTCTGGCTACTTAGCAAGTTTGAGGCCAGCCTGAGATATGCAAAACCCTGTCACAAAAATAAGTAAGACAAGGTATAGTGGCACATGCCTTTACTCCCAGCATTCAGGAGGCAGAGGCAAGTGAATCTTTAGTTCGAGGCCGGTCTAGTCTACACAGCAAGTTCTGAGTCTACCAGTGGCTAAGAGCACTGGCTGTTCTTCCAGATGACTGGAGTTCGATTCCTAGCATCCACATGGCAGCTCACAACTGTCTGTATCTCCACCTCCAGGGAATTCAACACCTTCACACAGACATACATGCACACAAAACACCAATGCACATAAAATAAAAATAAATCATTAAAAAGTTTTTTTGTTTCTTTTGTTTTGTTTTTTGTTTTTTTTCGAGACAAGGTTTCTCTGTAGGTTTGGTCCCTGTCCTGGAACTAGCTCTTGTAGACTATGCTGGCCTTGAACTCACAAAGATCCTCCTCTCTTCCTCCTGAGTGCTGGAATTAAAGGTGTGCGCCACTACCACCCAGCTAAAAAAGTTTTTTTAAAAATACGTAAATAAAATTTTTTAAAAGAACAGCTGTTCTCGTCCAAGTACAGGAAACACACCAGTCAGGCGTTCTTCCAGAGTGTACCTCCCGCTTGGGTCAAGTGTGCTTAGGGCTCCTTTGATAACCGACTCTCATCTGTAGGAGTACATAAGTGTCAATTTCTCTGAAATCATTGTTTTAGCCTCACAAGAATTCTGGGAAGTTGATTGTTATCCCACCTATTAGATGAGGAAACTGAAACAATTTGCTCCCTATCAAGTGTCTGCAAGTGGGTTTCAGAGACAAAGCTCTTGGCCACTATCCCGCTGCATTCTAGACTGTCACTGTGGCCTGCCTAGGGTTTAAATGCCTCCGAGTGTAGTGTGCCTGTATCTCTTTGATTAGCAGTGCATAGTCTCGCTGTGGGGAGCCCTGTCCACAAACCTAACTGAGCTGTTTTCTGGGCCTTAGCCTGGGGTGGCACTGACAGTCTCCCAGGATCCTTTATGGAGTCAAGGATGTATTCCCAGGTGTTCGCCAGAGAGAGATGTGCTTCAGGCATCTGGCTGACTGCTCTGGATTCTCTACTCTCTGATTCCCAGGTGAGTTCAGCAGATCAAAGGGAGACCAAATGTCCAGTCTGGTTCCCTCAGGCAGAGATCTTAGCTCCTGCAGCCCCAGGCTTGTGTTTGAGCCCAGGTCCCATCATTGTCCCTTAAACTCTGCTACATTCCCACACAACTCTGGGCCTCTTCGTCACAAGACCTCTTCCAGTTACCCAAAAATGATTATGCCTCCTGTCATCTGCTGGGACGCTGATTAGGTTAGCAAATTTTATACACTAACTAAGCAACTACTGTGCACCAAGCATTAATAAGTGCTGTAGACTAAGCAAAGTCCCTGCTGTCATAGAACTGCAGTTTCAGTGCTGTTGAAAGCTCCTTTATTCAAATCACCATAGTAACACAAGCGAGTTGGACCTATTACTGTGGCCACTGTAACCCATCCAATAACTACCTATTTACATGAAGGTGGTGAGAAAAAATGTTCTGGATCAGTGACATGACCACAACTGCTGATCACAACAGGTTGCTTTTGTTCTGTGGAACAGGTGATCTTTCTAGCCATTGAGCTTCACTGGAGCATGCCATTCTGAGACATCCCGGAAGCCATTTACGTGCTGAGGGACCACATTTGCTGTGGTAAGACACTCTGAAGGGATTCGGATGGGGAGGAGTAGAACATCGCGGAAGGATGGGGTGCTGCGAGGCTTTGTTTAGTCAGTCAACAGACATTGCTAAGCCCGGTAATGTGGTAGCACTGATCCAGAACATTTTTCTCGCCAAAGGGAACTGAAGGGTCTCATGCCATCTTTAAATTTCCCTTTCTCCCTTTACATCACATGGTCTCTTTATTGTCAGAAGTGAGCGGCTTCCTCTTCCCTTTAATCTACAGCGCAGCAGCCCAACATGTTGTCCTGCCATAAGGCGCTCCATACCGCTAGGTCGCTTCCCATTTGAATTGATGTTGCAATGATCCACACACATTTTACCCTCTTGGATAGGTAGTATAGAGAAGCTACTGGAAGAAAAGGGGTGGTCATTTATAATGGCAGGTAAGGCCCCTCTAATTACAAGAAGCAAATGTCCACACCCCCCAGAATGAAGAAGCCTGCTTGTTTCCCTAGACCCCGGCCAACACCAGTCTTAGGAGTCCTTTCAGTCTCTGCCAGTCTGATAGCTGGAAACCTACACGTCACTGTCATCCTAATTTGCATATGTGTGATCTCCAGGGAGGCTGACTACAGAGGCTGCTTTCTTCTATGAATCACAAGTTCAGAACCATCCCCTCTTCTGTTTTGTTTTCCTCTGTCGCTTCCTTCATTGATTTGTATGAGCTTCCGTGTCTTGGAGACCCAGTTCGGGTGGTAGTGTTTCCAGCTAACAGACGCCATCTTAACAATGGCTTTGTGAACAAGTGTCACAGGAAGAACTGATGGAAAACTGCAGGGTCTCTAAGATTCAACAAAGAAAATTCCGGCAGCTTTCTCTAAAATATCTGACCAAAATGAATAGTAAGGATAGGAGCATAGAAGCCAGGTGGTGGTGGCGCACACCTTTAATCCCAGCACTCGGGAGGCAGAGGCAGGCTGATCTCTGTGAGTTCAAGGCCAGCCTGGTCTACAAGAACTAGTTCCAGTTCCAGGACAGGCTCCAAAGCCACAGAGAAACCCTGTCTCGAGAAACCAAAAAAAAACAAAAACAAAAAAACAACAAAGGGATGGGAGCATGACTCGGTGTCCAAAGTCACCTGCCATGTGCGCGCGCACATACACTAAAAATTAATTTTCTTAAAATGTAATGTGTATTAGTCCACATGGGAAGATATATAGATAATATGTAATAAATATGTAATAATCTCACTTGGTCACATGAATATACATATTCATCAAAACTTACCAAATTTGATCGCTGCAAATGTACACATTTCACTGTATATAACCCGAACCTTGGTGTGTGTGTGTGTTTGTGTGTGTGTGTCTTTGTCTGTGTACAAATGTGAGCAGATACACACGAGCATCTGGGCATATGTGTGAAGCCCAGAGCACAGCCTTGGGTATCTTCCTCAATCACTCCACACCTTGTTTCTTAAGACAGTGCTTCTCATTGAACCTGGAGCTCAAATACTCAGCAAGCCTGCTTGGCCAGCAAGGCCAGGGTCCTTCAGTCTTTGGTCCACCCCCGGAAGTGTGATTGCAAGCTTGAACAACCTTGTCCAGCCTGTGTAAACAAAATCAAATCCAAAATAATGGACAGGACTGGAGGAAGGCAGACCGGTAGCCTTCACATGCCCAAACACACAAAACTGCAAAGCTTTTTTAGAAAGATACAAATAAGTTGAAAAGAAAAAGGGAAAGTTAACTTTGTTTTTAAAACATAAAATAGGTCTTAAAACAATGTGTAATAATTCAGTTTTCTATAATTTATTTTTGATATTTATTTTATCTTTTGAGTGTCTGTGTGTGTGTGTGTGTATGTGCCTGAGAATATAAGTGCGCACAGAATCTAGAAGAGTAGGTTGGATCCCCTGAAGGTGAAATTACAGGCAGTTGGGGTTGTGAAACTGAAATCAGGTCCTTTGGAGGAGCAGCAAGTGCTCTTAACACTGAGCCATCTCTCCAGCCCCTGTTTTCTTTTATTTGTTTTGTTTTTCCAGATAGGCTTTCTCTGCGTAGCCCTGGCTGCCCTAGAACTCACTCTGTAGACCAGGCTGGCCTTGAACTCAGATCTGTCTGCTTTTGCCCCCCAAGTCCTGGTATTAAAGGTATGTGTCACCACTTCAGACCCTGGTTTATTTGAAATAGTCTCATTTGCACTTTATCTTACACATCCATGGATTTGTAGCAGGACATTTATTTATTTTAATTGTTGAATGATAATTCTACTAATAAGTTAGAAACCAAAAAAAAAAAAAGAAAAAAAAAGAGAAGAAAGAAAGGTATGCAAAAAGTAGATCTTGGCCCCCAAAGTAGCTCCCCCATAGGGTCCAAGCATAGAACTGCAGCACACTTGCCCTAGGGGTACAGATGAACACTACTAGGTGGGAGAGACCTCAGATCCCCAGCTTCTGTAACCACAAGCCAGGAAGTGGTTGCTGTGCAGGGCCTGAGGCCCTGGAAGGCCCAGTCTCTAGGTAGGAGGGCAGAGGCTGCAGTTACTGGATGACTCCAGAAGGGAAGGCTCACTCCTCAGTCACCTGAGTCACAGCTCCCAGGGCCCAAGCAAAGAGCAGGTTCTTCCTAAGTGGCCTTAAGACATAGTGGCCCCAAGGGAGTTCGCCCTGCTATTGTATGGCAGAGTCCCAGGTCTGAGCAGCCTGGCCAGACAAGTCGTCATCTGGGGCCCCGCCTGCCCCAGGAGCTGTAGCCCAGTCCTCCAGCCTTCTGGAAGGAAGTGTTTGTCTGCTCCATCTCTCAGGATGGCAGGTGCAAGGTTTCAAGCTCCTCCAGGGCAAATTGGCACTGCAAAAGTCAGGCTTTGGGGCTAGGGCCATGACTCAGTTGGTCAAGTGTTTGCCTTAAGAACCCAAAGGCTTAAGCATGATACCCAGACCCATGCTAAAAATAAAATGAACCAGTGTGATGGTGCATGTCTGTAATCAGTGCTGGGAAGGCACAGACAGATCTCTAAGCCAGCCCAAGCTACTTGATGAGACCTAGATCCCGGTGACAGACCCTGTCCCAAAAGAAAAAATGTGGCTAGCTCCTGGGGAACAACAATTGAGGTTGTGCTTTGGCTTTCACACACACACACACACACACACACACACACACACACACACACACACACACAGAGAGAGAGCCAGGCTTCCCCCTCTTTCCTGACTCATTGGAAAATTTTAGCAAAGCAGGATAGAGTTGGTCTGACATTGCCTGTATGCCTGGAGGAGAGAAAACTGGTTACAAGGCTAGGCCCAGGGAACGTCTCCAGGATTGAAGAAATGGGTTCCACCTTGGAAGCCTTCCTTGGTCCTCCAAAGGGACTCTGTAGAGCATCGACTGAATCCTCACCAAACAAGACAAAGCCTGAGTGCTGAGGAAACTGAGGCCGACAGAGCGAGGAAGGCTGCCCCTGAGCCCCACAGCTCATCTGAGCCTCCATGTCTCCATCACAGACGCAGGTCTCCGCCTGCTAGAGGCACTCAGGTGTCCCCCAAGGACAACTAGAAAGCCCAAACTTGCCCTGTGTCCCACTGTCCCCAATGTGTCCAGATGGGAAATGTCACACAGGGGAGTGCCTGGCCCAAGAAGTGAGCCTAGAAGCTTCCACATAGGTGGGATGTGTGATTTACTCCAGTCTTTATTCCTACCTCTTCTAAAGGACATACACTCCACAGCAAAGTCACCAGGAAGAGGTAAGCAGAGATTCGTAGTAACTTTCTTTATATAAAAACAAAGATTGGGGCTGGAGAGATGGCTCAGAGGTTAAGAGCATTGACTGTTCTTCCAGAGGTCCTGAGTTCAATCCCTAGCAACCATATGGTGGCTCACAACCATCTATAATGAGATCTGATGCCCTCTTCAGGCCTGCAGACAAACATTCAGACAGAACACTATATTTATAATAAATAAATAAATCTTTAAAAAAAAAAAGCAAATATTGAATGAGGCTTCTGGAGGTTTCTGCTCCAGGAAGCTCTGGGCCCAGATATACCTTGCTTTGACTTCCACAGACGCTGGAAGCTTTGAAGACACTGAAGTTTAAAGAAGATAAATTTGGAGGGATGTGCCTGAAATCCAGGCCACTCAAGAGGCTCAGGAAAAAAGATGGAAAATTCAAGGCCTGCCTAGATGGTAAAGTGAGTTGAAGGGAAACCTGAACAACTTTTTGAGATTTTGTTTAAGAAAAACAAAATGTGCCGGGCGCTGGTGGTGCATACCCTTAATCCCAGCACTAGGGAGGCAGAGGCAGGTGGATTTCTGTGAATTTGAGGCCAGCCTGGTCTACAGAGTAAGTTCCAGGACTGGCTCCATAGCTACAGAGAAACCAACCAACCAAACGAACAAACAAAAAAGAAAATTTAAAAAGTCTGGGGAAAGACCTCAGTATCTGTCCTGTAAGCATAAAGCTGTAGGTTCAATTCAGGAGCACAAAAATAAATAAATAAATGAATAAATAAGTCTTTACAGAAATCCCCCTGTACAGTGTAGAGCCACTCAACAAAATCACCTTTGCCAAGCACAACAGAATTCTTTCTGGCAAGCTGGCATTCTATAACTTGAGCCCACACTATGGCCCAGCAGAGCAACCTCTCAGGAGGTGGGTGCAGGAAGATTGGGCATTTGAGGTCATCCTTCTCTGTCTAACAAGTTCGATGGCAACCTGTGCTACCTGAAACCCTATCACAAAACATAAAAACAACAGAAAACCAAAGCACCTCTCGCCAAGGTTTGCCCCCAACAGACACAGGTCAGGCAGGGTGCTGGACCTGCATGCAGCCCCAGAGGACCATCATGAAATGCTCTGAGGGCCCAACAAGAGTTCAGCACCCCCAAGTATCTGGAGAGCAGTGGGTCATTTACATCTGGACACTTTTCCACCACGTCACTGTGCCCTGATGCAGGCTTCTGTCCCCCCAGAATGAGGCTCCAGGACACACAAGGTGAAGAGCACCCTGGGGAGGTGTCCAGGGGCCAAACACGGGGAAAAGGCAAAGCATGAAAGCGGAGCTAGAGGTGGTTAACAGGCACTTGAAAATGTTTAGCCTGGCTGTGAGTCCCAGAAACACTCATGAGAACAACCACACGGCCTCCTCCTTCTGCCTAGTAAGTGGGCATTCTCTCTGATGGGGATGAAGAAAGGGCCTCTTGCTACCCCACAGGGACAGTTTGGCAATGTGTACAAACAGTTTAAATATGGCATGGCATTTGACCATGTGAGTGCGTGCGTGCATGTGTGTTACTGGGAATCAAACCCAAGGAGAACTAATTATTGTGATCTGGGAGTATTAGGGTAATCAAAAACACTGAGCTACATTAGTGACAAAAGCAATATGTAAAAGAACAAAGATAACCACTTATTCAATGTGTTAAGTATAATAGAATGAAATGTATATTCTGTCACCATAAGAAAGAAACAAGTGGTACAAACCTATACAATCCTTGCACTCAGGAGGACTGAAGCAGTAAGACTAGGGGAGCTCAAGGCTAGCCTGAGCTACATATGGAGGCTGTCTTAGAAAACAAAAGTGGGGGTAGGAGAGATGGCTCAGCAGTTAAGGGTGCTAACTGTTCTCACAGAATACTCAAGCTTGTTTCCCAGCAACCCTGTAGGTGGCTCACAACTGCCTGTAAGTCCAGCTCCTAAGAATATGATGCCCTCTTCTGGCTTTCACAAGCATTGCACACACACACACACACACACACACACACACAATTAATAATAAAACAAATCTTTTAAAAAGAATCAACAGTAGGTTATATCACAAAGAAAATTCCAAATTCTCAAAGGTAGAAATAGCTTCTGATTCATTCTTAGATAATACAGCAAAAGAATTAAAAATGAAAAAAGCAGAAATAACATTTTTTAAATTAACTTTTCAAATATATAAGGATTAAAAATTGCAGAATACCTTAATTAAAACTAAAACAACACACATTAAAATTATGAAAGCATAAGCATACAGAGGAAAAATTCATTGCTTTTGGCATTTCAAAAAAGAACAAAATATTAACAGAGGCTAGTGGTTAAATCAGACAAGCTAATTCTATCCCTGGGGCTCACATGGTAGAAAGAAAAAAATTGGCTCCCACAGTTGTCCTTTGACCTATGTGTGCACACACAATAAATAAATAAATAAATAAATGTGATAAAAATTTTAAACTAAGCAAGCAATTCATTACACTTTCTTGGAAAAAGCAAATAAAAGCACCCAAACAAAGCAAGAAGGAAACAAGGTTATATGCAAAAGTAAAATTTAGAAGTTATAGGTCGCTCAACCAGAGATGGGAAGCCTGGGGACCTCTTTAGGGTTCTAGCCCGCATCCATTCATGGTGTCCTGATAAGAACTCTCTGCCACTGCTGCGCAGATAGCCACCCTCATGTATGTAATCTTTGATCAGTCACCTCTTAGACAACTTCATGGGACCACAAGGGAAAGGCAAAGCCACCCAAGGGCAAGTGGCAGTCAACAACATACCGGAGGAGACCACGGGGCACAGCTGAGTGGCCGTGTGGGGCCACGTGCCTGTGAAATGCAATATACCGACTGGCACCATGGACCAGGCTGAGGATCTGGGAAGGACTTGACTATTCAGAAGGGGGCTTTTAATGGTAAAATAAATGGGTTTCTTAAATTTTTTTTAATGTAAATCAGAGTAAATTAACACAGGCAGTGCGAAGGAATAAACTTTTCTAAAAACAGAGCTCCCATAAGCAGAAGCCTTGCAGCTACAGCTACATGGAAAAACACTCTTGTGCCCAGGTAAATAAATAATAAAAGGATATGGAAACAATACACCTTGAAAACTGTCCCTTCTTTGTTCCCCTGGCCAGAGGCAGTGCTGACAGGTTCCCGCTGCATGGCTTACAGGCCCAACTAGCATGTATTTATCTAGTAACACTTGAGTACTATTCAAAGAATTGGCGTGGCCTTTCCAAAAGACTGGAGGATTCATGGATAGAGTCCATTCTTTTGACCCTAAGCTCGAGTACAGATAGATTCCTAAGGCAAGACACCTGCCTTGAATGAGACTATTCGAGGGCGCTCACAGCACACAACTGTCCTTAGTCCCCTGTAGGAACACAGCTGGGGATGCATGCCTACCAGGAAACCGGAGACAGTACATGGTATGAATAAACTTTCATCCCTTACCACACCTAGTCTCTGCTTTTAAAAATGGTTTTACGGCATTTGTGTTTCCCAATGACAACCATCATCCTGCTAGCACATGTATATTTGTATGTTTCTTAAGCACACGCTGCATTACCATCAGGGGAGACTCAAGCAATCAAATGCATAGGGCAAAATATGAATGCCTGTCAGAAGGAAATAGCATGCAAACCAACCAACCAACAAACAAAAATAACCCAAAAGCCAGGCATCCCACATCAGAGTTCTCAGTGCTGTCCAGGCTTCAGTGAGGGAGGAAGGAGCTAAGGCGTGTGCTCAGGGGTAGCTAATGGTGTCAAGGTCTAGAAAAAGGAACGGCTAAAGAGCTGCCGTTTCTGCAGCCAGGCGGGAAACAGCCTGCACAACCTCTTACTGCACCCTGCCTGGAGAGGGAAAACTGAAAGCCTGGGGCAGTCTTGGGCAGGGGGCTGCTCTCAGGGTCTCTGCATGGATCATCATCTGCTGGACTTGAGTTATTGAAGGCCAGCCAGGCCTCTGTGTCACAAAGTGCAGCCTCAAAAGGAAGCTGACACAGGAACTCTGCTCCTTTTCCCTGGATGACATTCTTTCACAGGTTCAACACTGTCATTACATCTCTCCCTTCACTCATTCATGAGAGCAGTAGCCACTGTCACCTTGTGGTTTTCTTCATGGCTAATTTCTTCTCATAGCTCTGCGAACTACAGTGACAAGGACTGCCTCTAGCTATATTAAGCCAACCTCCCTCACAGAGCAAAAGACTGATCAAGGATCTGAAAATCCAGTTCTGAGGTCGTTTTGGTGAGAGTATGGATGGGATCAACAATTTTGCTAGGGGCAGTAGGGGCCTGTGCGTAGACTTTCCGAGCCCGTATCTCCACTTTCATTATTTCTACATATACCAAGAAAACAGTCATCAGTGCACTGTTGGCGAAAGCTAAAGACTTGGAAACATAAGCCACCAACAATAAAGAGACAAGCAAATCTGCTCAAGGTAACACACCCAGAGAAAAACCAAACAAACAGGCAGTCGTGAGCTAACATGACACTTTCGCTGAGGTATACTAATATGCAAAATGGAAAAAAAGCAGGATATACTATGTATGTTATCATACATATATAATACATTTTATTTACCTAGAATTATTCTAAGGCTATACAGTTTTATTTGTGAGACAGCCTCAAGTAGCCCAGGTGACCTCAAACTTGCTGTGCAGAGGGTGACCCTGAGTTCTGGATCCTTTTGTCCCTGCCTCCCAAGGGCTGAGATAACAGGCAAGAAATCTTACTGTGTTGAGTAGGGCGTAGTGGCCCACGTCTTTAATCCCAACACTAGGGAGGCAGAGGGAGGCCAATCTCTGTGAGTTAAAGGCCAGCCTGGTCTACAAAGGGAATTCTAGGCAGCCAGGGCTGTTATAGAGAAACCCTATCTTAGAAAAACAAAAACAGCCGGGCAGCACTAGAGAGGCAGAGGCAGGAGGATCTCTGTGAGTTCAAGGCCAGCCTGGTCTACAAGAGCTAGTTCCAGGGCAGCAACAAAGCAACACAGAGAAACCCTGTCTCAAAAAACCAAAAAAAGGGGAGAAAAACAAAAACAAACAAGAAAAGAAATCTTGCTATGTTGAGTAGGCTATTTTGAACTCATGGACTCAAGCAACAGTCACAAGTCCCTGCATCTAATAAGGCTATACACATATTGACTTGTACTTTCATAGGCTACCTCTGGAAACTTCACCTGCTAAAGTTATGATAACAAAGCTTCAAGAGAGAGGAAATGAGGCGATGAGGGAACAGGGAGGAGGCAAACAGAACCAAAGAAAATCTAACTTTCATTCTGTAGCCTTGTTTTTGTTTTGAATTTTTTCTTATGTATATACATTATTAAAAAACAACTGAAGGCAGATATGATGCATTGGCTAGCACTTAGCATGCTGAAAAAGTTTAAAGGCAGCCAGGGCTGCTACACAGTTCAAAGCCAACCTAGGCAACTTATTGAGAGTCAGAACAAAAGGAGGGGAGG